>PNEQ01042775.1:0-27300 GCA_003012365.1 Medauroidea extradentata | reverse complement strand
TTTCTTCGGAAACACATTTCACCCCTTTTCACCCCCTTAGAGGTCGAATTTCGAAAAATCCCTTCTTAGTGCTCGCCTACGACCTGAAGGGAACCCCCACAAAAAATTTCACGATTCTAGGTCCAGTGGTTTGGGCTGCAGTTTGATATGTCAGTCAGTCAGTCAGTCAGTCAGTCAGTCAATCAGTCAGCTTTCATTTATATATATATATATATATATATATATATATATATATATATATATATATATATATATATATATATATATAAACGGTTTCGTGTGGTGAAGTAACATTTTTTTCCCCAAATAATAATTAATTGATCGTAGACATTTTTGTGCTTTAATTGTCAAAGTTAATTAACGTGTCTGTGACACAGGAGTAGTTGTGTGCATAACTAATTGTGTTGTGGAAGATATAGTTGATTGCTGTTTCGTGTTTTGTAAGCTTTTGAGCTAGTAAATCAATAACTTAATTCAACTCTTTTATTTCTAATTACAAGACATCTATCCCAAAAACTCATGGGAATTGCCGACATATAACGTTTTTGCTTAAACTTGTAACAATATGAAAATAATTAAGTTTGCCTCGAACTATTTATGTGAGACTACACAGATTATGTACTAAGACCTAATACTTTTGCCATTGGCTCCTTCGGTTCTATAAGGTCAGCATTATCAGTGAACACACGAATCCACATTTGCCACAGCATTATCTGTTACACACAAATTCACAATATGGTTTGGTGTAGCAGTATCAAAGTTAGGATTTTCTGTTCATATATTCAGAGGTGTAAAAAATACTTCTTAAAAAGCTGAAATATGTTCTACAATATTATCTGTGAGCAATGGTACGGTAATGCATATGAAATAATGCTGTACTGGTTAATTTAATTAGACAGCACCAATATAGATGAATTTGTTCAGCCTTCAATACAACAGTTTCTAAACTACCCTAATGTACGTAGGTAGATGTTTAAGGCAATGAGAGAACTTTTGAAACCTTGGTTATTTTTTCTGTTTAGGCAATTTGTATCTTTTTGCAACTTGTTAATACAAACCTAGCAGTGTCAGTAATGAACAACGTTTGCAAAAACGTTAATATCTTAGGTCACAATACATTTTCTTCGTACTCTTCCAGATAAGACTGTCTTCAAAAGTACTCATCGTCAGGCACGCATCCAGTAATGAGTTTTTGAAGAGGGTGAAAGCTGATTATGTAGTTTTTTAGCCTTTAAATTATTTGGCATTTTCTTTCCGATTGTATTTCGCACATTGTTAAATGAAAAGTTCCTAATATTAATTAATACAATTTGAGTTAAGGAAAGGTACTCTTTGTGTTCTACTACTTAAAATGCGCTGTAGGTTTTGAAGGAAGTGTATAGCAGCCTCCTCGCACCTCTCCCCCTGGGACTATTCTCACTCGTAGAACAATGGTACTGCTAATTTCCCTTAGGGTTCCTCCGTACTAGCCAGTCAGTTTGACTCTGTACCTGTACAGCATTTAGATATCTCCACAAAATTACATCAGTGCACTACTAGTGGTGTAGTTAGTTCAGAACAGAGTAGAGTGATCAATTTTACGACAGGAGAGGAAGCTCCCAACTGGTTTTATTTTGGGTTAGAAAAAAATTGCTTCAATTTTCTTGTCAGCATCATTTTTAATTTTAGGGGCTTCCTAATGTAACTATTTTCGTATGCTTGTTTTTAATGTTTTTCTCCAGTTAACCTTTCTCCTTCCAATTTTGCTAATTCTATCCAGTCTCTTTGGAGAGTATGAAATATGTAGAGTTTGTAACTATAACAATGGGACTACAGCTCTAACCAGCTAACATGAAAAGTAGGTCAAGGGAAACGTTTAAAGGGTTGCATTTTTAATAGCTTCAGGAAAACTCAACCTGAACTTCAAAACGATGGTCATCATACCTGGCATATAATGCCTAAAATAAAAATGGCAGTTACTCTATAACTGAGCATTTAAGCTATGATTACCTGCAGCCTTATAAAATCATACGAGGGTGTTTTTAGTACAATATATGTAGTTAAACTCACATAAGTTGCAAATTGTTCTGAGCAGAAGACACGCTTGTATTAACACAACAGATTTATTGGTTTTACTAAACAACACCAAAAAACAAACTGATAATACAAAACCATGTAAAACACACTGCAACATCATTTCAAGACTTTGTGGCAAAGTCAACTTGAAACGATGCAGCAACGACATCTGGAAACGTGCAGCAAAGACATCTGGAAACATGCAGCAAAAACATCTGGAAACGTGCAGCAAAGACATCTGTAAACGTGCAGCAAAGACATCTGGAAACGAGAAGCAAAGACATCTGGAAACGAGCAGCGAAGACATCTGGAAACTTGCAGCAAAGACTCTTCAAACGTTTCAGTAACGTCTCCATGAAACGTTGCAGCAACGACCAGACGAAACGTTGCGAATTTCGGACATCTGGACATTGCAGCAACATTGTATCAACGTTGTTAAAACCAAAATCAACAATGTAGCAACGCTGCTAATTTCGGGCGAAACGTTGCAGCAACGTTGTCACAATGTCACTGTACTGTATAGGATACAAGAAAGTGGTGAGTGAGGCATTTAAATAGTATGGTACATAGGCTACGGCAATTCAGGGATATGGTTTGTACGCAAAATTGTGACCCTTTTCAGAATTTTATTGTTGCATGTAGAGATGAAATTATCATTTTTCCAAAACGTGCTTAAAATTGATTTTGCACGGCTTAGTTAAATATTTTTCCACACATAACTTAGTAATTTTATGAAGTAATAGTCAGTGGTAACTTTTAAAAATTGGTACTTTGAGAAAATTTCAATTATTTTTTATTATTTTTTTGTGCAAAACAGAGTCAGATATGTGAGATTAATGATGTTCCTTTTAAAGCATATTGTGGAACCTAGAAATATATTTTTCTTGCCTGATAATGGTTCCAATAGTGTGTTAGTTTACATTTCAGGTCAGTTGTTGATTACGGTATTGCTTCGTGTTTAGCATTGAGCAACTTAAGTGTTATAGGAAAAATCGTTGCGAACACGTGTTCCTGCTTTCATCTTAACACGAGGATAAGTTCAGTTTGTAAGTTAAAAAATAACTGTAACTATGACATAATAAATCACTTAAATTATCTTCATAGCTTCCTTGAACCTCAGTCAGCAGGTGTAAATGAGGTAACCTTCTAACAGGTGAGTCAGTTGGTGTGAGTTGTGACACTGTTTAATTAAAAAAAAATGTAAATTGAAACTCATTGTACATAGTAAACAATGATGATGTGTATTTAATGTTATGCTGACGTTCATAATATTATGCATGGTGAATTCAGTACCCCTTTTCTTACATTTATTTCAGGGTGTGGTCCTGCCTATGGCCATGCATGAGAGCTACGCGAAGTCGCTGTTTTGGGTGTTTCATTTCGGCAACCGCCTGTTCCTTAACCAATCGCAATTCGAAAAAGTTCGTAACGATGTTACCCGGCCCAAGCAATTTTATTGTTAGTCAATTTTGTTCCTTACGTCGCTAATTTGCACTACTCTGAGATGTTTTTATTATTTAGAGGCGCGTCAACCCAGGTAACCGTAACCTCAATACGCCTCAGCTCCGTGAATGGAACACCCAAAAAGCCGGCTTCAACTATGTCACAGCAAGCCATCTCCTGACTATTCCTACCTTCATGATTTATTTATTCTATGCGTATAGTACTTATATTTGTTTATTCAATTGTTTTTCTTTGTGCTATGTACCATCCACGGTCGTAGAAGAACAGATCTGTACACTCGCCTATCTAACAATGTATTTTGTTTGACCAACTTGTTTGGCTGTAGTTCGTCAAGTTACCGAGAATGTTGCACTTTTTGGCGCTGTAATCCGGGCGGTCGGACTCAAACTCCGCCCACTTTTTCCATTGTTAACTTTATAAAGTAAATAAAGATTTCTGGAGCCATGATTTAAAATTGTGAACGAAGTAAGTATTTCATAAATTGATAAAAAAAATTACGTTTTTGTGTGCATGCTTGTATATACATTAACAAGTTAATCACATCATAAGTAAGTACGGTACTTCAAAAGCAAATAGGTAATAGGCCCTATGCAAAGCTGTTTTCTCAATTAAACACTAAATTGACACTTCTACATATTTACTCAATCTGTCACTGTCAATTTCATGTCTTTAAAATAAAAGTACGTTTATGAAATTCTTGGTCTCGTTACTTTCGTTGAGTAATGCCAAGTGAGTTTTAAACGAATCCATGATTCTTTGGTATTTATATCAGCTGTATTAACGGTAATTTAAATTTCTTTTAAATGTCACATAAACACATTTAAACAATTATAAACGTAATTTTACGCTAATTAAAAAGTATTAAAAGTACTTGGAATGAAATTAACGCAATTTTAAAAGCCCCGACGTAATATATTAAGACTGACAGTATGGTTATTCTGTGCCAACCACGAGTCGTAAAATACAATTCATTGGTTTGATTCAAAATAATAATTATGATTTATGTAATACTTTTAAATGCTGGTTAATATTTCATATATATTTGTGGATAGTTTTCGCAATAATTGTGCTTACTTGCAGTATTTAACGCATCATAATTTGTGGGTTGGAGATAAAGACTTTTGTAGGCCTTGTGATGAGGTGTGACAAGGTGATTTCTGGTGGCTTTTTCGAAGTGTGGACGCGTAAAATCTTACGCCCTATTTAAATCTAAAAATGTAGGGCATATCCTAAAAGTTCAGGATGGTTATTATATCCACCAAATTGAAGTATATTTGTCAGGAAAACCGGTCATGAAAAAAAAATGTACCAAACTGTAGTGCCCCGAAAAATTAATTTTGGTGTGAAGAAAAGAGGAAGACGCCGTTCCACGCATTTTGGCCACCTACGTGACTTTAAATGAGATGTTCGTTTCACCAATTTTGAGTACTTTTGCACCAATTTATTCCATGCAATGTTGCAACATGAGTTTAATCATTGGTACATAAGACAGAATCAAAATATTTTGGTCAGTCAAATTCAGTAATTTCCCCACATCAGTTAAAAATCCCCTGGCGCATATTTTCAATAAGTGAATTTCCCACTGTATCTTCTCTTACAGATTAAAATTTGCTAAAATCATTTCAGTGTATAAAAAAAACTCAGCTAGACAAATATATGCCCATTGCTCATTGCTCTGCTTACATCCTTCTCCAAAATACTAGAAATGGCCATAGCACAAAAACTGATAAAATTCGGGGAAAAAATCAAAATATATCTACAAATTAGTATGGTTTCATGGGCTGGATCAGTAGAACAAGTCATATTCGAATTAACTAACAAGATACTCGAGTTCAATGGTAAGATACTACTAACAACTGGTATATTTGCAGACTTGTCCAAGGCATTTAATTGCGTAGATCATGATATTCTTCTAAAAAATCTAGAACTTTATGGTATCAGGGGAATTGCCAATCAACTTATTCGTTCGTACTTAGAAAACAGACTACAGATAACCTCCATTACAGACTACCGAAACACACACTGTCGTTCAAGACTTCGTGCAGTTAAGATTGGAGTACATCAAGGTTCAGGTTCAATCCTAGGACCCCTATTATTTGTAATATATACATATGCATACATATAACTGGCTCTACTGTAATGTTTGCAGATGACTTAAACATGAAGTTAAAATAAATATGCAGAGTCTTGAGCAAAACATGAAACAGACCCTCAGTAATACTCGTCTATTTAAAGTTCGCTATATGTTTTCGTTCGCCTCTTTCAGTTGCCACCATAAGATAGCACAATGGGGAGGGGGGAGGAGAGCAGAAATAGGAGCGAGAGTAAAAAAAAAAAATGTTTGCAGTATACATGAGGGAGGAAAGCAGTGCGCTGACAACTGTGATAGCAATCGACGCGCGGGTAGTGGGAAACAAATCTTGGCGCATGCGCAGCGACTTCTTTTGTACTCCAAACACAAGGGAGACATAAGAACAGTTCTTATTCGCGCGAACGAACTAGTTCCGTAGTTCGCTTAGCTGAGCAGTTCAAAAAGAACTACAGTCAACTCCCGATTATCAGCACTAATAGAGGGGGCCGATGCCTCGGATAATCCAAAATCGCCGATTATCCACTTTTACCCTTTCTTACATATTAGTAGAAAGAAATAAGGTCAAATTTATTCCTGCAATAAAAGGAAGCAATTTAATACAGTAGATTACCAAATATTCGCATAATTGATTAGAGGGTATGCGCATATAACCTAAAAACACAAATAATAATAAAATCACGGATATCTTATTTATGCATGATAAAAAACTCGTTAATTCGTTTATGTGCGCAGATAATTGTTTTGTTTGCTGGAAAAGACTTAAATCTTCTTCGAGCTTTTCAAAATACGGATGTGGACATAACAGGTTGGTTAACATTATGCGAGTAAACAGCGTGTATTTTTAAATAAGCAACTTTTTTTTCCAAAAAAAAATTTTCAAGTTATTTTCAACTATTTATAGTGTATATTTTGCGCGGATTATCCGCAAATCGGATAATCCGTACACAGATAATCGGGAGTCTACTGTAGTAGTTCAGGAACCACCCATCCCTACCTCCGAGTCAGTCTTGAGTCCCGTCACAGTTCGTCAGCAGCCACCGCCGCGCAGTGGGCGGTTCTGTTTTTTGGATCCGGTTTCGGGAATCCGGCACCTTACGTGTTTGTGATGTTCTGGACGTTTCTCGAGTTTGATGGTGTTTTCTGTTAATGGTTATTGATTCCAGCTATTGCCTTCCATTTCTCATATTGATTGTAGTTATTGGCCGCGGGTGAAAGCTAGAGGTCAAAAAAATTATTGCCGTCACCGCCTTGGGAAGTTTGCATGCCCCGCTCTGTTACCTCGACGCTCGGCCGGCAGGAACGTAATTTAGTAAGTGTTTCGTCTGTTGTATTTTGTTGGGTCGCATGTTCTGGAGGTTTGCTTCCAGTTCGGTAAGTCGCGCGTTATCCCCCATTGCTTTCCTTCAGTTTTCTTTGTTCCTTTCCGTTGTGCGTACTATACACGGTACCTTACGAGATAGGTTATAACTTACCCGCACCAATAATTCTGTCGGAAGGAAAATCAAATAACCATGTACCTTTAACCTCACTTTTTTTACACTGAAAAAAAAGTATAGTTGCAGGTACCATACTTTTTCTAAAATAGGGACAACAAAACAGTTTGGTTGTTGGTACTACTCTGGTCAGTTCCTTCAACAATCTCTTTTGTAGAAGAAACAAAGAGCTTTGTTGCTTTTACAAACCAGAAGGTAACTTCTACAAAACAGATTGTTGAAGGAACTGACCAGAATAGTACCAACAACCAAACTGTTTTGTTGTACCTATTTTAGAAAAAGTATGGTACCTGCAACTATACACTTTTTTCAGTGTATGAATATTTACATACATTTGTTAACTATACTTAAATCTATACGGATGCGTCAGTCTCAAATATTGGTGTGGGTGTCGCTTCTCTGGACCGGGATCGTAAGGTTACTGGCCTATATAAATTACATAATCTTGTTACCATACGCTACGCTGAAGCGTATGCCTTGTGCTACGTTAACATGAAACAAACTTCCCTCACTCTTATCTTATCTGACTCTCAGGGTCTGCTCAAATCTCTTACGCCGGGCTCCCAACCTCCAGATTCAATTATATGGCTCATATGGGAATAGCTACTGTATATCTCTTGGCCTAAAAAAAATGTGACCGTGAAATTTATGTGGGTGCCAGCCCATGTTGGAATCCCTGGAAACGAGGAAGTGGACCGATTACCGAAACTCAGTGACGGACGGCACTTCGGTCAACCCCATATCTTACACATATTTATATACTTTGCTTAAGAAAGAAATATTAGCCAGAGTTAAATTTGAATGGGAAAACTATACGAATGCACGGGACTCCATCTACACTGCATTACATAAGAAATGGGATTCTTGGGGGACTAACTGTGCTGGACATTCTTCACTCAGAGAGATGGTAACTGCTTTCTGCCTTCGTTCCGGATATAACGCCTCCCCGGCTCACTTACATAAACTTCATATAATAGATAGCCTTGCTTGTTCCTGCGGAGATGATAATATATTTTACTCATCTTCTATTTGTTTGCCCAAATGTTGGTAACAGGTTGAAGATGTACAATAACCTTGGTTACGCTAAGGTACCATTTCCTATCGCCTATCCATCTACTTTACACGCCAATACTAGTACTGTTTCACATATTCTAGCAAGGCTCCTCGTTGATAGTGGCATTTATATCTAGATAATAGTAGGTATAGTGCAAGGACCTAACAACAATCCTTGGTGACCGGACCCAACTAACCCATACCCATGTTCCACGGCCTTTCTTGACCACTCGTTGATAGGCCTCAACAAAGAAGATTAGTGAAATACTTTGTCAATCCCCCCTAGTATTATATAACATTGGAATTGCATATCCCTAGTTGAACTTCTGGCCGAGGGCGCTTTAGCTGTTGGCCACATTCCGCAAAAAAAAAAAATCCGTTGTGCGTTGCTGATGGAGTGTCGATGTGGCACGAGCGGTGTAGCTACCCAACTCGTTAGCTAAAAACGGCAACACAACAACTACCTATTAATTATAGGTAATTTTTATACGATATATTCATTGTCTTCACAGTAATTTAATTGATTAAATATTTATCCATCAACCTATCAAATTTATTGTAATTGTAACTGCATGCACGCCTGTAATGTTTGCACAATACACACATCGCATTTGTATAACATGATTTCATGTATCTTTCATGATGGGGTACTTACCCTGTGTTGTCTATATGTGTTTTAATGTGGGTCTGGATTTGTATGTGAACCCCTGCTCGGATCGGGCCCGTTTGATGGGACATTATTATTTGCCCGTGTGTGTGTGTGTGTTGCACGAAATGGGCACAACGTTTCAACGAAAAACAAACAAACACTAAAATTTTGGCACACATCCGGCCTGGAAGGCCAAAAACTGTTACATAACTAACGAGTGGACTGTAAGAATTTAGGATGTAACATTTACAGTTGGATACAAAAAATAAAACGAGTGGTTACACTCGTATGAGCCTGGACTTACGGGACACCCATAAGTCCAGGCTCATAGGACAAGTCGGATGCCGCATGTGTAGGGCCCGGTAGTTTTCGCGAAAAGATTTTTGCCCCACTTTGTTTCAGTGTCTTACATGCACACCTGCAGTTCAACTTCATGGGCCATGGCTATTGACAGAGTGTTTTTGTGCAGAGTCGTTATTCATTTGACTGTGCCAATCAGTACACGGATAACTGTTACACATCACGTTTGTGATTTGCGGGTTTAACCTCCACACGCTGGGTGTTACGGCATCCAATCACTGACCACAAAGCCGAGACGCTGGTGCGCACGTAAGGCACTGAAACAAAGTGCTGCAAAATTCTTTTCGTGAAAATGCCACGGCCGTAGAAGAACAGGTCTGGACACTCGCCTGGATATTTGACCCCCTTGTTGTTTGGCTGTAGTTCACCAAGTTACCGAGAATATTGTGTTTTATTGGCGCTGATGTTACGGCGGTCGGACTTAACTCCGCCCACTTCCTTTCCGCTAAGATAAACAATTTATCAAAACGTATTTTTTTATCAATTTATGAAATACTTTCTTCGCTCACAAATTTAAGAAATGGCTCCAGCAATCTTTATTTACTTTATAAATTTAACAGTGGAAAAAAGTGGACGGAGTTTGAGTCCGACCGCCCGGAAAACAGCGCCAAAAAGTACGACATTCTCGGTAACTTGACGAACTACAGCCAAACAACAAGGGGGTCAAGCAAAATACATTGTAAGATAGGCGAGTGTCCAGACCTGTTCTTCTACGACCGTGCTACAGTCCACAGAAGTTTTATTTATGAGTAGGTTGGCAAAAAGAAACGACTGTTGAATTATTTTTCCGTGATCATTCTCTCTCTCTTTTTTTTTTTTTTTTTTTTTTTTAGGAGACTGTAACATTTTACTGCATTTAGGAGATAAGTGGGATTAATTAAAAAACACGTTATATTATTTTAAGAGCTTTCAAGGACGAATTTCGAAAAATTCTAAAAATACTTTTTAGATATTTACTTCAGCATAATTAAAAAAAAAATCTCCTCACTATCTGAAATGGTTTAGGAGAAATCACGGATTAATGAAAAACAGATTTTACGGCTTTTCACCCCCTTAATTTTAGAATTTCGCAAAATCGAAAAATTTGCGAATATGCATTTCTTTGGGAAATAATATGAAGTTAAAAAATTTATGATAGCATTCCCGGTTAATGCGATATCAAGGATTTTTTAAAACACATTTCACCTCTTTTCTCTCTCTTAGTTATTGAATTTCGAAAAATTCCTTTCTTAGTGCTTGCCTACGGGGCAAGAGGAAGCTTCCCTCAAAATTTCATGGTTCTAGGTCCAGCGGTTTGGGCTGTGCGTTGATGAGTGAGTGAGTGTGTCAGGACACTTCATTTTATATATTAAGATTACTTATTGTTTTTATGGATGTTGGTAGTTTATCAGTTTTATACCAGAATGATAGGGGCTCAGTGAAGATATTTTAGTTCTGTGAGAGAATATGTGTAGTTGGTTTGCATGCCTGGTTATACGATCGTGTATGTTACTGTTTTTGATTGGTGATATGTTCTTAGTATAGAATATACAGACATGGTAGGGCCATTATCTTGTTTTCCCTAAAGTGACTTCAGTAGTCTGCGCTGTTAATTATTCGCATTGCCCCCCCCCCCCCCAATTTATGCCGTAACTTATGAGCGACTGAATGTTGGAGAAGAAATAATATACGGTTGTATTTCGGTCACTTATGTTTTTAGCCATTGTCGTGGCAAAACACATGGAGCTGAGTTTCCTGCGTAGCAAGTTTGTGTGTTCTTTCCGAGTTAGTTGGTTGTCCATCCACGGTCAAGCCTAAAAACTTAATACTGTTTACTTCCTGCATATGGTTCTTAATAATTATTAAGTTATTGCCAAAACGTTTTCATCCTCATTTTTCGGAATAAAGTTCATTAAGGCTGATTATTGTTATTATTATTATTATTATTATTTTTTTTTTTTTTTTTTTTTTTCATTTTGTAACAAGTTGTTGGAGAGGAACCAGTTATTCATATCACCGAGGGTCTGTTTCATGTTTTGCTGAAGACTCAGCTTATTTGTATTGACTTCAAGTATGCTTAAGACATCAGCAAACATAACAGTAGAGCCAGTTTATATTTTTCCAGGAAAGTCATTAAGATATATATATATAATATATATTACAAATAATAGAGGTCTTAGGATTGAACCTTGAGGTATTCCAATCTTAACTGCACAAGGCTCGAACGACAGTAATTTATATGTGTGTTTTGGTAATCTGTAATCGAGGTTATGTGTTGTCTGTTTTCTAAGTAAGAACGAATAAGTTGATTGGCAATTCCCCTGACACCACGAAGTTCTAGATTTTTTAGAAGAGTATCATGATATACGCAATTAAATGCCTTGGACAAGTCTGCAAATATACCAGTTGTTAGTATCTTGTTAGTAAATTCGAATATGGCTTGTTCTGTTGATCTATCCTCCATGAAACCATACTGACTTGTAGATATTATTTGGTTTTTTCCCAGGAATTTTATCAGTTTTTGTGCTATAACCTTTTCTAGTGTTTTGTAGAAGGATGTAAGCAGAGAAATGGGTCTATAGTTGTTTAGCTGAGTTTTTTCATTTTTTATACACTGAAATGATTTTAGCAAATTTTAATCTGCCAGGGAAGATACCATGGGAAATGCACTTATTGAAAATATGCGCCAAGGGATTTTTTAACAGACGTGGGCATTTATTTATTAAGGTCACTGGAACCTCATCAATTCCACATGAGTGGGTACTTTGTAGATTGTTGATTACGTTAACAATATCTTCTTCAGAAATTGGCGCCAGATAGATTGGATGTGTAGGCATTAGTTTGGGGTAATTTAGACTCTCTACAGTGTTCGTCGCTACTATGTTCGAATGTCTTGCTTCCAGTAGTAATTTATGAGGTATGTAAGCAAAGTACTCATTTTAATATCAGCAACTTTCTCTCGAGGATGTAAAAGTAAGTCTAAATTGCTTTGAATTAATATATTCAGGTAGTTTTCGAATAGTGTGTGTTTGGAGACAGATGATCATTGACTAGAACAGATGTTTGGCTCAGCTTATCACACTACACAAGACAAACAAAAATAAAAGAAAGAACACTAGTTTCAAATGAAATGGAATTATTAATTGGAAACTTTGATTTACCGTGAGGTAACTGACTGGAAATCCAAAACCAATGGCATAGCATGTAAAAATAAATAGCATTCAATATTTGTTGAAATTTATTTTGAGTCTCTAGTGCTTAAAATTATTCACATGTTCCAAAATTATTAAATACGAAAATACTCAAGTTCATCGACTTCGGTAAAAATATTGACTTGAAAATATTGAAAACTATTCTCAGGGTTTACTTGAACTTAACAAAATGTCTTAATTGACTTTAGACGGCTGCTCAAAAACACATTTGTACTAGGACTCCTGGGTACATAATTCACTATCCGGTATTTAAAAATTACTCAGCAAATTACTGAATTTGACTGCCCAAAATATTTTAATTCAGTCTTAAGTACCATTGATTAAACTCATGTTGCAACATTGCATGGAATAAATTGGTGCAAAAATACTCAAAATTGGTGAAACGAACATCTCGTTTAAAGTCACTTAGTTGGCCAAAATGCGTGGAACGGCGTCTTCCTCTTTTCTTCACATCAAAATTATTATTTCAGGGCACTATAGTTCGGTACCGTACTCTTTTTTCCATGACCAGCTGTCCTGACAAATATACTTCAATTTGGTGGATATAATAACTATCCTGAACTTAGGATATGCCCTACATTTTTATATTTAAATAGGGCGTAACATTTTACGCGTCCACACTACGAAAAAGCCACCAGAAATCTCCTTGTCACACCTCATCACAAGGCCTACAAAAGTCTTTACCTCCAACCCACAAATTATGATATGTTAAATACTGCAAGTAAGCGCAATTATAGCGAAATCAATCCGCAAATATTTATGAAATATTAATCAGCATCTAAAAGTATTACATAAATCATAATTATTATTTTGAATGAAACCAATGAATTGTATTTTACGACTCGTGGTTGGCACAGAATAACCATACTGTCAGTCTTAATATATTACGTCGGGGCTTTTAAAATTGCGTTAATTTCATTCCAAGTGCTTTTAATACTTGTTAATTAGCGTAAAATTACGTTTATAATTGTTTAAATGTGTTTATGTGACATTTAAAAGAAATTAAAATTACCGTTATACAGCTGAAATAAATACCATTCTTATATGTCTCAAGGATTTGTTTTTAACTCACTTAATTTAACGATAACAAGAATCACATGAAAGTACATTTATTTTAAAGACATGAAATTGGCAGTGACAGATTTTGAGTAGATTCGTATAAGTGTCAGTTTAGTGTTTAATTGAGAAAACAGCTTTGCATATTTATTTCCTTTAACCTACCAACAATTTCCAAAAAAAAAAAAATAAAATGTTTATTTACAACGATAGTTATAAAAATTTAGTTGTTAGGAATACATAGTTGAACTCAAATAACATAAGAATTCATGTATTCCGATTCCAACAAAGATTAAATTTAGGGGTTAGTATGCAGCTGCAATTGTTTTCTTTTCTTCAGATTTCTTTCACAATATAATAATCCTTAAATGTACTTCTAAAATGTAACTTGTCGTACACCGCGTCCAAATCCCATGCCATGATCACCCATATTTAAGTAGTTTATTAAAAAAAAAAAAAAAAAAAGACTGGAACTGTACACAAAAACCAAATGTTACTGGGTAGTAGTTAGTAGTATATAACAGTATACAATCTTGTAATTTCTGGTGTTATAATATTGTATTCTCGTTCAGGAAACTTTTTGCTTTTTGTACACATTACACTCAATTTTTAAAATGGAAGCGATTTTTTATTTTTTTATTTTCTTATTTTTCAGTTCATTGTGCTAAATGTAACACTTTGTACTTTTTATCGCTAACAGTAATACGATACTACAGTTTTTAGCCATCAATGAACAGTTTCTTTAATGAACATTTAACATTTAGTACAGCTGACGCAGTTCGCGATACCACACTCGTATTGTCTGCCACGGTCGTGTGGAAGAATGCACACCTTGCACTAGTTCAAGGACACACCGGCCAACCTTACTTCAGCAGAGCGAGGCTGATGCCTGTAAGCACAGACTGTCAACTTCAAGCAGGCAGTTCCTTCACCTTAGTTATCCGGCTTTTTCTAATTAGTCCGCCTAGGTAATTCCCATCCATATCAAGGAGTTCGTCAACCTTTTTTACTCATTCCCTCTGCCAGAATAATTTCAATTACTGAGTACAGCTTTAACACCAATTTCGAACCAGACTACAGATCACGGGACGGATCTTTTCGAAACGTTAGGGGCAATGTTATTATATGGCCAAGCATACAGAACAGCGAATGTTTCAGGCTGCAATTAGGTCAGCATTGGGAAACCAAGGAAGAATGATCCGCTCGTAATGGTGCAATAATGAAGACAAGTACGCCAATATAACGTCTTGTTAGCAAGTAAACCACGTCTGTCGCCCGCCAACACTCGCCCAATCAACAGCTGTCCAGTTCTCCTCCGGGGCTCGTGGGTCGAGTCCCGGCGGGGGCGTGCTCGTCCGTCGATGCAGTCTACCTCATCAGTCCAGCTCTCGGTAATGTCGTCAGATCTAATTATGTGGCCGCAACCCTCCATTTATTTTAATATATTAATAATCATTAATATTGCGCTCGCCCTTCTAAATTAACACAACACAATGTAACCGAATTTGTATTCGAAGTACCTGCCATACTAGCAAAGAGAAAGAGAAGATATTTTGCTCAGCGCTCAACATCGACGTCTTTAGTGCTGGTGGGGTGTGATATGATGTGAGTATGGAGCAGCACCGGAAAGAATGAGCGAAATCCCCGAGAAAACCCACCGACCAGTGCATTGTCCGGCACGATTCCGACCGGAATAGAACCTGGATCTCCTAGGTGGGAGACGCGAGGTCTGACCCGTAGGCCACAGCGACCCCTAGTAGAGCAAAATGCCAGTTTAGTAACCATAACTTATTTCACTGTAAACGCTGACATTGTAAAAAAAATAGTATTTTGAAATATTTTAAAAGAAAACAAGTCTTGATACGACACCTATATTTCGTTACCAGCAGTGGGCCAGTTATTATCTGAGTCGTATTGTAACAATGGTACGCTACCGTGCATAGCAGGTTTTATTTAGTAAAAGTT
Organism: Medauroidea extradentata; assembly: GCA_003012365.1. Classification (NCBI taxonomy): domain Eukaryota; kingdom Metazoa; phylum Arthropoda; class Insecta; order Phasmatodea; family Phasmatidae; genus Medauroidea; species Medauroidea extradentata. The sequence continues at coordinate 11,922 of PNEQ01042775.1, read as the reverse complement.
TGTTATGATTTACACCGTTGTTTCGCGCGCGAGGTTCTTTAGCTACTGTACAATAAGTAGTAAGTTACACATTGTATCATTAAAGCGAATTCGCAACCACTCTCACTCAATGGATGTACGACGCACATATAGGTGATTCGGGGTTAAATGAGCATTCTTGAAACCGTAGTTACTTGTTTTTGTTTTAGAGGTAATTTATAGTTTCTTGCCACTTTTTTAATTTCAACAATGACACCTTATTAACAATCAGAGGTGAGTCATAGTGATTACACCATATTAAGTTATTAACATCTGAAGTAAAAAATATTAAATATATCGCACCTCCAATGCAACACCAACGTAACTCAAAATATGTCATTTTCAGACAAATGCAGTTATCACACATACATACATTCTGATTTTTAGTAAATTTCAGTGACCTTTAAACATTACACAAAATATGTTGGTATTGCACTGAAAAACAACTACTCCTCTTTATATTCATGCTGAATAAATAGTAGAAATATCAGTCTAGGCACTAATTATTACTGTTGCTTGGCAAAGACGGTAAAACAAAAACTTTTTATTTATTTTTTGGCATGCTTTTCTTTGTTTTGTTATTATTACAATAGGTAGATAACTGTCCCATATTTCACCCCATACATAACTCAAAAATGTTGATTTCTTAGTTGTGTTGGTACTGTATTAGGGGTGCGATATATATATATATATATATATATATATATATATATATATATATATATTAGAAGGTTTTTAAAAGTGCTCAATTTATCGCAAACTGCCTATACATATGTAAGGTTTCGGGGATTGGATTAAATTAACTAAGTCTGGAAATATAAGTTATTTTTTTAGAACAAAATCTAGGTAATTGATAATGGCACATCTTTTTAGTCGAAACGACTGAGAGGGGTGAACGCGAGGACATGTTTCGCGACAGCGAACTTCCTGGATATTATGACCTATAGGTCGGCAGAACTATATAGAACGATGGCACTATATAGGCCGGTGGAACTATATAGTTCGAGAGGAATGAAACAGTTGGCGTCTTTGGTCGAACCATATAGTTCGAGGCACGAACGAAACAGTTCGCGTCGTTCGTTTTGTATTAGTTCCACGCTGCCACGACTTGTATACCGAACACATCGAACCTATATTCTTATTCTTTAATATTTTAAAGATGAAAAAAAAAATAACTTAAACATATTTTTAAAGATAAAACATGCGACGCCACATGTATTTTGTTGTTGTGCAACTTATTTTCGTGGTTGAGTTAACAATGTTACGTTGCCGTGCGTAAGTATGTTATGTTTGTAAAACGTTTTCTGCACAGAGTTCTTTTGAATACTAGAGTCATAATTAAAAGGTGGTTTCACAACCACGCCTAACATGCGTAAGCACAGGTTTTGGGGACTGGATTAACTACATAGAATTTAGACATGCAGGAAGTGGTTTTGTTAGAACAGAATATCGGCAATCCATGACGGCGCAATAAGTTATAGTTCGAAACAAATATTGTATAACAATTAAGACAAAAAAAAAGTAGTATTTAAAATCCACTAAATAAACGTTTGAGCTTTGTACATGGGATTTAGGACAACATATTTACAAATTCCTATTTCGAACTTTTTCAGATGGTGAACTTATATAGTTCAAATAAACTGCATCCAAAGAATAGTTCACTTGTGTGACTAGTTCAAAACGACCTAGATCTGTCAAATGAACAAAATTTCCCATCACTACACGGAGGCGGACGGTAAAAGTAGACACGTAGGCCGCCGGCCTTCCCTCGGCCGCCACCATAGCACAGTAGATAAGGGTAGGTTAGGAAAATAAATTGACGTGACAGAGTTCAAACACAGCCGCTCTCAGTTCATACTGATGGTATTACTGACAACCAGCAGAGTCTTCACATAAGTCGAGGAAGGGTGTGCGAGCCTAGCACAACGTGAAATGTGCATCTTTACCACATGGTATGAATCTATTGTTCGTTCGGCACGCTCGGTGCATTTTCGTCTATTCACGCCAGTGATATTTTGTTCGTAGCACGTGTTCTGTTTCGTTTCTTGTGTGATTTTTGTTGATGCAAGCGTGGCATTTTAATTTTTGTATGTTGTGCACATTAAGTTGTGTTGCGCGCATAACATAATTTTTAGTTGGTTTGGTTCCCTTGCCCGCGTGAAGAAGAAGGAATGTTCTTTGCAGAAACAGTCCCATGTCCATGCTGCTGCACTGAAGTGGTGTAATCAATTCCCAATAATTTGTTGTGCAGTAGTTCGTACTGCTAGCTTTAAGGATTTAGTTGTGTTTGAGGTTATGTTAGTATTGGCACATATTTGGTTATGTTTGTGGTTGTTGTTTTGCCATTTTTAGCTAACGAGTGGGGTCTTCCAAACGGTTCTCTAGTTCATAACCTCACTATGGCCAATGTTCGTTCTCGTTCAGCGCTAGTGCGCGTTCGCTGAACAGAGTCTCGTATCAAACGAGCATATAACCCAGCTCAGGATGTTCTTGCAGATGCATCAAAGAAACCCTTGTTCATGGCCACTGTGAGCGACCTGCGTAATTTACGTGATCACTTTGATGCAGATTATATCACGGCCGAAGCAGCAGCTATATCCGATTTCGATTTTGAGAAACATGCAGCACGCATGGTGGACTTCGAAGAGAAGTATTTGGCAATAATTGCCATTGTAGATTCCTTCAACCGTAAATTTACTGACGGTTCGGAGCATGTGAACTGTCAAACTAGTCGATCTCGTGTTGCTGTCTCAAAGATCACATTTCCTAGTTTCGATGAAAACACAAAACAGTGGGCCAACTTCTCGAATTTGTTTTCGACGTTGATAACCAACAACAATGATATTTCACCAGTGGAGTGTCTTGCATACCTGAAGACATCTCTTCGGAGCGAGACTCTGGGTATGGTCCAGAAAACTTGTCTGCAAAGGCTGGGGCTTCCACGCAAATGAGCTGATATGGTGGTTCATGGTTGTCCAACTCCACAGTTAATGTCGCCAAATCCTGCACTTCAATTGTAATTACACCTCGTGACAAGAATCTGTATTTTGCTGTTGATGTATTTGTGTCACCTAAGATTGCACACCAGTTGCCTACGGCACAACTCTCACAGGAACTTCGCAACGATGTTTCCCATCTCAATTTGGCAGATCCAACATTTGATATGCTAGGACCCATTGATCTTCTTATCGGTGCTGAGTTGTTACCGCAGCTGTTAACGGGAGGCAAACTGGATGGTTCTCCATCAGCGGTAGATTCTGTCTTAGGTTGGATTTTTATGGGGCATGTCGAGCAACAGAGTTCTTGTGTCGAGTCATTTTGCATCTCGCTCCTCACAATGCCAGAGACTGTGAGGCGGTCCTGGAAAATAGAAGAATACCCACCAACCACACACATGACTGCTGAGGATGTTCAGTGCGAAAGACATTTTGTTGAGACACACACTAGGGACAATGAAGGAAGATACTCAGTCTCGTTGCCATTTCAGTCATCCACACCTACATTTGGTTTGACCAGACCTCAGGCTATCAGCTGTTTGCTTCATGTTGGGACACGATTAAGCAAGGATCCTAAGTTGAAACAATTGTACTCAGATTTCAAGCAAGACTACTTAGACAGTGGGCACATGGAGAAACTTCAAGAAGTGCAAGTTGCAACCACCACGCTAGTCTACTATCTCCCTCACCATTGTGAGATAAAACCCGAGAGCTTTACTACCAAGCTCAAGCTGGTGTTCGATGCTTCGGCAAAGGTATCATTGGGTAGATCACTAAATGATACTTTGTTGTCTGGTCTAAAATTTCAAAGGGACATTGTGAGCTTGTTGTTGTCTTTCAGACACCACGAAAATGTTTTTACTGTTGACATACAACAGATGTATAGCCAAATTCACCTGCAGAATTGGGATTATAAGAGGATTCTGTGGTATTTCTGTGAGATTGACCCTATCCAAGATTTTCGTTTAAGAACTGTGATTTATGGAATTGCCTCAGCACCTTTCTTAGCTCTCCGCACTCTGCAGCAGCTTGCCGATGACGTGCAAGAATGTTTTTCCATAGTATCAGCAGTCCTAAAGTCTGATACATGGATTATATAGTCACGGAGTCGAATTCAGTCGAGTCTACTTTTGAACTTCAACGATATTCGATCACTCTGCTTGCAAGGGGGGATTGAAGTTAAGGAAGTTCGTGAGTAACCACCCAGCACTGCTCGATTGGTTGCCCACTGAAGATGTGGACAGCCCTCAGTCTAGGTCCTTAGATGTTCGGGAAGATCATGTGATTGGTGTGGAATCCTGCCACCAACGCATTCTCATACAGGACTTAAAGCAGTTCAAGTGTTGCCACCGAACGAAATATTCTCTCTGCTGTTGCTTGGATTTTTCATCCTGTAGGTTGGCTTGCCCCAGTTGTTCTGTTAATCAAGAATCTAATCCAAGCTCTGTGGATAAAACAGTTAGACTGAGATGATGCACCATCCCCAGAGATCGTCCAGCGATGGAGAAGGTTTAAAGAGGAGCATCCACTTCTGTCGTCGCTTGCAATGCAAAGACTGGTTAAAGGAGATAATGAGTGATCGTACCAACTCCACTCTTTTTGTAATAGTTCGGAGGTAGGGTATGCTACAGCAGTCTATTTACAAGTATCTCATATTTAGTGGCAGCTAAACTCAAGGTTGCCCCTGTCAAAGTTTTGTCCTTGCCATTTTTATTGCTTTGTGGGGCCTTGATATTGGCCCGCCTCCTACATCATGCTATGAAGCTCTATGTTGACATTTTCTTTTCAGCAACATTTGCGTGGACCGATTTACAGGTGATGTTGGCTTGGTTGAAGACATCTCCTCACCAATTAAAAACATTTGTTGTCAACCTTGTAAGTGAGATCCAGTCACTCAGTTCTTTAGAAGGTTGGACGCATGTAAGGTCAAAGGAAAACCCAACCGGCTGTGCCTCTCAGGGATTGTTTGCAACTTAACTCATTGGATACCCCCTGTGGTTTTCAGGTTCACCCTGATTTAAGGATCTTAAGGAATGATGGACATCCAGTAAATCTGTGAATGAGGCCATTCATCAAGCTGTACAGGAGGAACAAAGGCTACATATGTTGGTTGTTGTTGCGCCTGACGAATTAGCCATACTTATGGCTTGCTTCAGTCGTCTAACCAAGATTCTTCGGGTAATTGCTTATGTGTGTCGCTTCAGTCCCATAACTCGGGTTGATGTGTCGGATCGGTTAAAGGGAGTTTTAAGCCTGGCAGAAATCGATAAGTCATTGCAGTTGTGTCTTATCACATTCAGGAGGATCTGTCTGCTCTACAAAAGGGCCAAGGCACATCGCAGCAGCTTAGGAGGGTTGCTCCCTTCTTTTCTGAAGCTGAGTTGATCGGAGTTGGTCGTAGGCTGCATCAGTCCAACCTTCCATTTCATCACAAACTCCCCATGCGTCTCCCTAAAATACACTGGTTCACTACTTTGGTTGTTTGGCACCACTACGAGCAGAATCTTCATCCTGGGCTGCAGGCATTACAGAGTATACTGCACGAGCAGAATCTTCATCCTGGGCTGCAGGCATTACAGAGTATACTGCACGAGCAATATTGGATTTTGGCAGATAGACATGCTATCTCACACAGCTTGTGTCATTGTGTGCGGTGTTTCCAGGCCAAGTCCTCACCTTGACAGCCAGTGATGGGTTCACTACCAGCCATGAGAGTCCAGGAAGCAAAGTCTTTCTTTAAGGTAGGGATTTATTACACAGGCCCTTTTGCGATTAAGTTAAGTTGTCTGTGCAAGGCTCCACGACAAAGGGCCTACTTGTGTTCGTCTGCTTGCTACAAAAGCGCTTCATTTGGAGTTGGCTTCAAATCTTTTTACAGCCGCCTTTCTAGCTGCATATAAACACTTTGTGGGTCGTAGAGGTCGAGTGTCAGACATCTATAGGGACTGTGGGACCAATTTTGTCGAAGCCAGTAATACTTTCAAGGAAATGCACAAACTTCTGTCCTCTGCTGCTCATCAAACCAGTATCACAGATACATTTTATTATCTGGGCATCACATGGCACTTTATCCCACCTGGCCTTTGGGAAGCAGGTGTGAAATCTATTAAGATTTATCCACACAAGGTCGTTGGGGATCAGATCTTAACATTTGAGGTGTTTTATACAGTCCTGGTTCAAATGGAGGCAGTTTTGAATTCTAGATTCTTGTGCCCTTTGAGCTCTGATCCAAACGACTTGAGTATCTTTACACCAGGATGTGTTTTAACTCTCGAACCCCTGGTTGATGCTTCTGAACGAGACCTGCAAGATGTGCCTTTGAATAGTCTCCAGCATTGGCAACTTGTGCAACAAATTCACCAGAGTATTTGGCAGCGTTGGGAGTAGGAACTACTTAAACACTATGCAGCAGCTCCCAAAATGGTACGGGACGAGAAAAAGCCTCGTCCCCAACCAACTGGTCCTTATACAGAATGATCATCTGGCTCCGCTGCAATTGCAGTTGGGCCACATCGTAGAACTCCACCCAGGCATAGATGGAGTCTCCCGTGTGGCTAGAGTGTGTTCTGCTGCAGGATTGTTTAAACATACTGCAGTGAAACTCTGCCCACTGTCATGCGAAGAGTTGAAATAGTTATTTCAAGGTGGTGGGAATTTTTCGGACTTGTAAATTTTATATAGATGTATAAAGAACAGACACGACAGCTGCTGTACAGAACAACATGCTTGGTTTCTTCAGGAAGGTTCAAAACTGCTCTGCACACACACACAATGGCAGGATTTGTCGTCCCAATGCAACTAATCTTACAATTACATGGACACAATATTTTAATATAAAAATTAATATAAAATATAAATATTAATGTTAAATTTAATATATAATTGCCGATGCTAAGATCAAAATGTGGCAGTTCTTCAACCTTTTATATACCTATTATTCTTTTGATTCTTGCTTTCTGTTGTAGCACATTTTAAACTTAAACTTGGCTCACTGTAACACTATGGTTTTTTATGTAATTCATGCTGACCAACTTTGTATCACTGAGGTACTGCCAACAAAATCATGACCAACATAAAATTGTTTACAATGGACACCATTAGTGTGACGTCACACGATGACGCTGGTTCCAAACAAACCCTCTGGGCCTATGATAAACAATTATATACTTTTTTGCTCTTGTTCGTAAAAATCGAGTATTAGAAAAAGTGAGCGAATTCTATCGTTTTCAGAATTAATTCATGTCAAAGAAGTTGCGAACAAAGTTTAACAGATAATTCTGCAGCGTACTCTAAATTATGTATGTGTAAATAGTGGCGAGGTTACTTAACCTAACGGTAAACACACATGTTGTTTTCGTTTGAATATTACATTTTACTTACAGTTCAATGAAGTGCGGTACAAAAACAATAAATTGAGCATCTGATAACTAATCGAGACTACATTTATATTATTCGTGGTCATTCTTTAAATAAATCCATCATTATGTTTTATCATTTGTATGCGGTGTTACGATTTCGTCAAAAAGTTTTTTTAGCGCATTAGGTGCCTTTCTCAGGCAATTTGCGAAGAAATCTTATAACAATAATAATATGGGAACTGGTTCAAAATCGTAGGTCAATTTCTTATATTGGCATGCGATGCTTGATATAATTTGTCGTCATTGGTCAAGTTTTAAGTTACCTCACAAGGTGTGCAGAATACTAAGTACAAAAACGTCAGCACTGCACTACATAACAAGTGCAGAAAGACAGTAATTAAAGGTACAGAATGCTGCATAAGATATAGAATAAGAAAATGAGCAATTTTACCATTTTTACAGTAGGCCTAGTATAATATGTTGCTTAACCTTTTCCCCAAAGGGTATTTTATAGATACGACTTAATTTAAATAAAATATGACATTAGGCAAGGCAATCAAGGTTGGAGAAATTGTGGGGTAGGGAACAAAAAATTTTTGGGCTGGGGTACAGAAAATTGTAGGCTCGGAGTACTATAAATGTGAGGCAGTGACATTAAAAATAATGTGGTAGAGGTACTGTAAACTGTAGGGTAGGGGAACAAACAGTAAATTGTAGGGGTAGGACTATTAAAAATGTGAGGCAAGGACATTAAAAATAATCATGGAGCAGAAGTACATAAAATTTTAGGGCAGGGATACAGAAATATGTAGGGCAGCACAATTAAAAATGTGTAGCAGAGACAAAAGAAATAAATAAATGCTCACAACTGTGTTTCCGCACGATGGTGCGATCACACGTTCCCACCTCTATAAAACCCTCTTCAAAACATCCCTGAACCTACCAACCCCCTTCACCATCACCTACTTCTATCCATTTGTATGGATATGTACTGGAGGCTCAGAAATAAATAAATAGAAAAAAGTCGAGTCATCCTGCAAAACATTCCACTCCCTCGCTGACCTCACACACATAGACTGCCTACCCTGCTCTGCTCTCCTCGACACCTTTGTAATATTCTGGCTGTTTCTTCCTCTCCCTCTGTACCCCCCCTTTAGTTAGGTGACAATGTAACCCTCCCCATCCTCACCTCAGAGCTATAGTCTCATTCAGTACCCTTCCCAGCGAACCTAAAGCTCTTCTCCCCTTCGTAACCACCCTCTTCACCCGTTTTGTCCACCTAAGGTCACTTTGCAGCATAACCCCTAGATACTTATATTGTGTGGCTTTTTTATCTCTTGCCCACCCCACTGCCCTTCACTAAGTATAAAAGACAGTCATCTGCAAACAATCTTATTTTGCCCCTAATCCCAATACTCATATAATTTGCCATAATGGTGAACAATACCGGACCGAGCACACTTCCCTGTGGCACCCCTGATGTCACATTGCTGTCCGCAGTCAATTACACCCCTCCTTTTACCCTCTGCCACTGTCCTTGGAGGAAGTCCCCAATCCATTTCCATTTCGTCTCTATTTGTCTCACTATTCCAGTACTCCATTGTTTCAAACACTGACAAGTACTGAGCCTGCAGCGTATCAACTTTCTCTCTGTCATTTGTTGTAGTTTGTCCATTCATACTTGTCAATGTTAGGCTCCCTTCCCCAACCCCCTTACCTTCTTCAGACATTAAAAATAATAATGAGGTAGAGGTACTGTACAGAAAAGTTTAGGGTATTGGCTTAAGCACAAAATTGTATAGTAGGGGCACAGGAAATGTGAGAAAGAAATATTTAAAATTATGAGACAGAGGTAAACAAAATTGTAGGGTAGGTGCACTGGATATGTTAAGCAAGGATATTAAATATCATGGAACAAATGTACAGATAATTGTATGATAGGATACAGTTGTTGGATAGGGGTACAGAAAAATGTAGGGTAGGGTACAGTTTTATAGAGTTACTGAAATAAAATTGTAGGGTAGGACAATTAAAAAATGCAGGGGCAGGGTCATGGCAGAGGTACAGAAAATTTAAGGACAATTACACAATATTGTAGGGTAGTAGCATTTAAAACAAATGTGTGGGAGTGACACAAAAAATCATGGGGCAGTGTTAGGTGCACTCAAAACTGTAGGGCAGGGGCATAAAAAATCATGGAGCAGTGAAGGAGGAATTATAAAGTTTAGGGCAGAAGCACTATTTGTAGGGCAGATACGCTGGATATTGTAGGGCAGTCTCTGAAAATTATAGGGCAGAGGCACTGAAAATTGTAGGGCTAGGTCACTAAAAATCATCGCACGGGAGCAATAAACACACTAGGCCAGACGTAGCCTACATCTAACCTTTTTTTAGCACACATTTGAGTCCAGCTAGTAAATCCACAAGACTGGATTCAGTTTCTTGGACGTACTCCATTGCAAATTGAACGACTGTCAAAGAAAACTAAACAAATAAAAGAAAACCATAATATAAGCAGAGTATGCTTTAGTCAGCAAGATACATACACAACAAGAAATTCCAAAATGGAATCGGGTCAAATAGAAACAAGGAACAAACAGATAATAAATGAAAAAAAAAAACAAGACAACTATGAGATGAAACAAAAAACACAGCAAATATCAGACACGAACAGAAAAATAAAAAGACACAACAAATAGACGAGACAAAACGCAACAGATAACAGACATATACAGAAAAGACAAACGACACAACGAAGAGACGAAACAAGTCACAGTAGTTCCAGACAGACAGTGTCACGACGTTTCGGGAACTGGAATCTGTTCCCGTCATCAGGTAGACACACAGGGTTCAGGAACACGAGTGCGACTGATGAGGAGACTAAATTTTTTTTTGAACTGACGGGCCCCCAATTCCCGCCACGTCAGCGTGTACCCCAGCTCAGTCTAATGTGTACTCCGACACGCATTAGTCGCTAAAACGAAGGAAGGGATGGGGAGTGAATGTGTCTCAAGGCAAAGCCTCATACACCTGAGTTGCGGTTTCTCTAAGGAAAAGGTAGCGTGCATCGCCCGGCGAAGCAGGGTTGAAAATGGAGGCCACGGCCGCGATTGGGGCCATGACCTCCCCCCGAAGAGAGCAAGAGTCAGAATAAGGGCACAGAAAAACCAGCACAAATAGGGTAGGGTGCTGGGAAAAGCTGTGCGACAGGCGCGGCAGGGATAAAAATATCGGCATAATTAAGTGGTAGGCAGTGATAAATATATGTATGGCTCGACATCCTGTTGCCAGGACACTAGGAAAGATGAGGTGGCTGGTGAAGTGAGATGGGATTGGCCGGCGGCTCCGGCCAATCAGAATGGCGGCTCAGCGAGCCTTTTTTCGCCAGTTGGGCCTGAGCGCCCCTGGCGGCGACAAGTCGAACAAAGCCAGTTTGTCCAATTGCCGAGCTGTTGGATATTCCCGCGTCAGGAAAGCCTGGCACAACAATATACAAAACAGCAATGTAGGTCAAGTCTACTTCTCGGCGACAGCAGCAGAAAACTGTACAGCTCAGCCTGTACACAGGCTCCATCTTCTCTCTTCTCGCAGACAGCGTTTAACCTTTCATTGCCGAGGTGGAGAGGGGGCGTTACCCCCGGGAGCCACCCCCACCCTCCTCTCCAAAATAATCCGTCGGTCTTGAATGAGTGGCTAGGCAGGCGAGACGTCCAGGATCTACCATGTGGCGGGCTAGGTCCACCGGCCCCGACGTCGAAGGTCCCCGATGACGTTGGTCCAAGTTCCGATGCATTCCATTTCTCGCTTCCCACACGCCCTGCAGTCCACAGCCCGCAGGATCCAGCAGTTGGATTCGCTACACTTCGCATGTTTCAGCACTTCGAGATCCCTCCAGGCCGCTTTGACCATTGGACTGCTTCCCGCAGAGCAGGTCGTCCGTCTTCATGCTGAGCTGCACAGTTCGCCGCCGCTGCCGTCGACGGTGCTTGCGCACCGGCCAGTTGGTCCACGAGTCAGTATTTGAATATTGCTGACAACTCCTCAGCGAGGAGCCCTGTATTCGCCACCAACAGGACGCGCTCGATTGCAGATGGTTGCTGCCGCATGGCTGCCGCGATCGCACCGCCCCCTACAGGCCACGGCACCTTCGTTGCGATGAAAATGGTGGCACCTCCCGACGCGCAGCTCCGCAGGAGCACGATGTTCACGCCACGACAGCCACGACGAGGATGAGGAGACTCCCGCCGTTTCCTCGTGTGCCATCCGAGGCCGTGCTGTCGCGAGACCGAAAGCCGAAGCTACCATAACTCGCTGGGTGTTTGTAAATTCAATTGCACGACTGCCGCCGCTTCTTCCTCATTTGCCCCCGAAGGGCCGTTGATGTCACGAGACCGAAAGCCTGAGCTTTCATAACTCGTTGGGTGTTTTTAAAGCAAGTACACCCCGACACACGGTTCAAATCATTGGAATCGGACGGCGGCGGGGTGTTGTGTACCTAGGTTGTGGGCTCCGGACCCTTAAGCTAACTAACTTTTTGGTTGTCTAGTGAT
>PNEQ01042774.1:0-27301 GCA_003012365.1 Medauroidea extradentata | reverse complement strand
TCACTTCAATTCTTATACAATTCCAGACCTTTTTAAGTAATTACTGTATCAAAGTGTGAGTAGGAGAGAGCGCTGGGGAAGAGTTACGGCCAAGGGTCAGTGGTGTAAGGCTAATGTAACCTGAGCACGTGGTCGATTAAAAGTGGGAAACGTAAGACCTCTCGTATTTATTTCGAGTCGTAGTTAGCTTCCTATTGCAAAGTGCACGGCGTGCTCCTGGCCTACAGGGAGCGGAAGATCAACGGTCGCAGCGACACCAACCTGAGGGGAGCTTCACGGGCCCTAGACGCCCTGAGACCTCGTGCCTCCCCGACTCGGCCGGGGCAATAGCTGAGTGGCGCCCACTTCCTTAACATCTACGTAAATTACCGCCCCTCATGGAACACACGGTGTCACAGTGATGTCCCTTTCAAACTTTCTCTCTTCACTCCTTTCATCAATATTTTAACTTAACTGTTCCTAACACAACCGTAAAAACTACTTCTTTTTTTTTTTTCTCTTTCTTCTTCTATATTTCATATTATACCACATAATTTTAATCAATGTTTTCTGGGACATCATAATGTATTTTATACTTCCTGAATTTGTTCCCATTAACATGGAAATCCTGAAATACATAACTTGCAAAATAATAGCTGAATGTTCAACTTACCTCACAATTATTTGTCCCCCATCAATGGTTTGGTAGTTAAAACACCTATACTACATTTTTTGTAAATTGAGTACACATGATTTGTTGATGTTAAAATCTTGTGTTTTCATTTACATATATAAATAAAATCGATGACATTTTTGCTATACTTTATCCTGGGCCATCTCCATACGTGATGAGTCGGGAGGAAAGGTACATGCTTTGAGGGGTGATAGTACTGGTGATTCTGAAAAAAATGTTTCTGATAAACATATGCCCATTTCTTAACCGTTTCAGAGAAACAGAATGAAAACAACAAGGCACCGGTTAAGTGCAGGTGACGGTATATCACGCTACTGTTATCTTATGGTGTGTGTAATTTTGTACATTTCCACACGGTGGTGCTCTAAGGATGGTACAGTTGTTTACCTCAGTCTCAGTCCTACAGTGCTTGACCTAGTATCCCTTTGGCAACAAGAGCTCGTATGTACTTTCAGCGAGACGGAGCTCCTGCACATTCTGTATGGCCAGCGACACAGTACCTCAACGAAATGTATCCTGGGCGTTGGATCGGTCGCCATGGAGTCAATGCTTGGCCACCGAGGTCACCTGATCTTAGCCCATTGGATTACTGTGTGTGGGGTTGGCTTAAAAATGAAGTCTACACGTGCAGGGTGGACACAAGAGAGGAACTTCTCGCTCGTATTTATCATGCTTGTGCTCAAGTAAAGCAATGTACTAATGAGCTCAGATCAGCAACGCAGCAGCTGTCTGTCAGAGCAGCAAAAATGCATTGAAGTTTGTAGTGGAGTGTTTGAACATGTTTTGTGAGGAAATGTACACAATTCAACAAAACATATGATAACAGTATCGTGATTTACTGTCAACTGCACATTTCCCGTTCCTTGTTATTTTCATTCGGTTTCTCTGAAACGGTTAAGAAATGGGCATATGTTTATTAGAAACATGTTGTTCAGAATCACCAGAACTATCACCCCTCAAAGCACGTACCTTTCCTCCCGACTCACCCTGCATATAAAATAGAACACCGACTGACATTAAACTGCAGCCCAAACCACTGAACCTAGAATCGTGAAATTTTTTGTGTAGGTTCCCCTCACGTCGTAGACAAGCACTAAGAAGGGGTTTTTGAAATTCAACCTCCAAGGGGGTGAAAAGGGGTGAAATGTGTTTCCGAAGAAACATCGATGCAGCTCAAACCCGACGGCCAATCATAGAGACTTTTACTTTAATAGGACACGCTTAAAAATGCATATTAGCCAATTTCAGGTTTTTTCAAAATTCAACATTTAAGGGGGTGAAAAGACCTTAAATGTGTTTCTGATTAACGATCAATATCAAATCCTTCGAGATAGAGAGTTGGTATTCACTTTAAAATGTTGCTTACGTATCTACCCAAAAAGTAGTTTTAGGATTTATTGAAATTCGACTCCCAAGCAGTTAAAATGGGCAAAATGAGTTTTTTTATGAACTGTCTATATCTTTGAAACACAATTGACTATGATTTTTACTTCAATTGGTTACATATACAAATGTCTATGACAGGACTCAAAAACGTTCCCAAATTCTTTATTTAAGGGGGTGAAAATATGTGACATGTATTTTTGATTATCCCTTCATATATATTGAACCAATTGAGATATTGAAGTGCTCTTTGCTTTAGATTGATGCTTTCGTAAATATCCCAAATACCACTCAAAAAATTTTCCGAATTCGGCCCCAAAGAGATAAAAAAAAAAAGGTAGAATGTGTTTTCGATTCACAATCTATATATATATATATTTTTTTTTTATCCCATTGATTTTTATATAGCGACGTGATTTTTGTTTAAGATTGAAGCTTACTCAAATACCTGAAAATTTATTTAACGAATTTATGAAATTTGCCACCTAAGGAGGTGAAAAGTTGGTGAAATGTGTTTTCAATTAATAGTCAATACATCTTGAACCCAGCGGGTTATTGTTTTTTTCACGTTCGAGAGACAACAGTAAAGTAATCTGAAGTGTAATTCAAGGCTTTTTCGAAATTCAGTCTCTTAGGTGTTGAAAAGACCAGGAATGTGTTTTAGATAAATCTTCAATATACATTGAACCCATAGAGATATTGAGTTTATTTTTGCTTAAGGATATTAGGTAAGTGGGCGCAAAAAGGTTTTAAGATTTTTAAAAATTTGACACCTAAAGGGGCTAAAAGGCATAAAATTTGTTTTCTATCATTCGATGATACTAATCTAACCAGTATAGATATTGATGTGGTGTTCGTGTAAGAATGATACTTATGTAAGTACTTGAAAAAAGTAATGTAAATTTTTTATTTTATAACTTGATTATTAAGAAGAAAATTTAGATAGTACACTTTCAAGGCAGACAATCCGAAAACAAGCTTGACCAGCGAGAAACAAATTATATAGGAGCTTCGTCTTACAGTTCTATCGAGACTTATTGTTACCACCTCTACGGGCCTAGGAAAGTAATATTTTATTTTTAAATTCAGTTTTATTAATAATTTGTTGTGTGGAGCAGTTGTTTGTGGCTGCGGTCTATTGTTCCAAAGGTTCTTGGCTCAAATTCCATTAAAGCTTTGCAGATGTGCAATTCTGACACACGAAATTAAATCAGTGCAATTATATGATGTCGTTTAAAAGTGGTAAAAATGTACTACGCAGTCCACCAACGATCCTCGACACCATCATCCCACATATACCATTTCACTAACCTCAAGGTTGGGGCACCAAGTAAGTTTATATTTCTGCAAAACATTATCCTGCCAAAACTTCCTAATGGCACATAACTTCAAGTAAAGGTTTTGAAAAACCAGTAGGTTATTGAGGGCAGCATCACCAATGGTTGTGCTCGGTGGTTATCAGTCTTCATACCACTTAAATTGCGTACAGTATTTCATTCAATTACTCTCCTACATTTAGGAGTCTTTAAATACCCCATGTCAACTTTGCTGTGACTATAAATAAGGCCCAGGCAAAGTAGCTGTTAGTGACAGGGACAAATTTAAGATTGCTTTCGTGTGGACAGCTATAGCTACATATCCTGCTGCAGAGTTAACTCGACAAGCAGCTTTGTCATTCTGAGACTTGATGAGCTGGTGTACAAAAAAGCTTTCAATTAAAGCAAATATTATCTGCTGTAAGTAACACATGCGAGCAAAGCCGCAGGCACACTGCTAATATTGTTGAAAAAAAACATTATGCATATTTCAACTGCATTGTTCAATAACTTAATTGTTGAAATGAGTTAATGTTCCACATTATGTCATCAGTGCCCAAGTAAAAACACTGTACAGAATGCATCAGTAACTAAAGTGGTATCACTGGTAGCATCAAATTAACTAGATTCTGTCACAAACTTACAATAGCAGAAATTTTTGTCCTCTCTCTAAAATCTACTAAGTTTTACATAAAATCTATAAAATTTTACATAAAATATAAAAATTTTTTTAACAAGGTATTATGGTTTCACAGTATTTCTGCCTGTATATAGTTTTTTACGTAAAATATTTATACCTGTAGAATAGTTCAAAGTACATGCTGTTTTAAGGGAAAAAATAATAATTTTGTGTCTATTTGAACATGCAGTGCTACAATTTTTAATTAAATACATCTTTAATAGTGCATGGCAGATAAATATGCACTGAGAACATCAACTGATTTCCACGCTTTTTTGGAAGCCAATGTATGGATAAAATATTCAATGGCAATCCTAGATAATGGTATTTGCCAACTGTATTAGAGTAAATTTTTACCCATAATTACTCATTCGTTACGAGTCATCTCTTGCGCTGCAGTTTAATGCACGAGGTTCAGGCATCAGAGATTGTGCCTCAGAAGTTCGTAACACTGGAAACAACTTTGTTTAAAACGGTGGCTAAAACTATTGCCTAGGATTGCTATTGTTTAATTTTCGTAAATTGGCTTCAAGAAACCTACAGATATAGATTTACGCCTTTAGAGTTAAATTATGTACCACGCCCTGTAAATTATGAATGTATATTTTTAATAAGCTTATAAATTATAACAGCAAAATTTCCTGTATCACTCCAAGTAATGGGAAAGAAGACAACTTCGTATCAATCAGTATTTTTTAATTATTTATTTATTTATTATACGGTACTTGTATTGCATAGTACAAAGTACATAAACAGTAGATTACTTTCCTCTTCTCCAGATTTAGTTGGAAGCACAATAAAGCAACAAATAAAAAACGTCCATATGCTTATAACAATATGTTTCAAAAGTGAGTTGGACAAGAAATGCTTTGGCAGTGGGGCGAAAAAAAAAAACATAGTTCATACAGCTTTATTCGTAATAAAATCTGGCACATAAAAAAGTTAACATAATTTTTTAAAAATTAGTCATGAAATTAAAACATACATATGTACTTATGTAATAATAAATGATAGTTATTTACAAACTAATTAATTAAGGATTAAAATATTGACTCTCTATCAGTGAAATGTGTGTTAAATCCTGCACAATGCACAACAAATATTGTCCAAAAGAACACTAATTTTATCAAACAATTTTTTTTAGAAACTGACTATCAAGTTCCACACTACACAGTATGCGCAACTGAAAAAAAAAAAAGACAAAAGTAAGAAAGGAAACATTAAAACAGAGACTCCGAGCGTCAACCGATTAGTATTAAGTAAGTAGCAAGAATACAATACGCCACATATTTGGAAACCTCCAAGACTAATAATACTGACTTCCCCTGCTAATCCTTGCTTATATTCTTGGTATAAACTTTATAAGTAGATAAAATATGAAAACTGTACATTCAAAAGCAACACATGAAATTTTAACCTTTGCTACTAATGTCTTGAATATAAATCTCACATAATTTTAATACTTCACCAGTTGAATTGGTAGAAGTGGTTTCCACACATATACTCAACTCTGACTGCACAGTGCATAAATAAAGTACTTTCCCATGGAAAAAGTTAACACTTGCAAACAAAAAACTGGACAATTTCTAAATTTTACAATTACTACGAGAGATCTCACCTTTTTAACAGTTCAGATCTACGGTAGACATGACCAAATCTTTTATATTTGTAACATAAATTTAAAACTCCAACACAAATTGTAAGTTTTCTATGCACCACAATTTCAGAGAAGAACAATTTATTTTGTTACAAATATTTACGTAATTTCAGCAGTTACCATACTGAGAGATTTTACAGAAAATATAACTGACGACTAGTAACGTTCACCAATGACTAGCAATATACATTATGTAAATTATCTTGGTCACACACGCAAATGTAAACCATTTAAGTCAAAAGGAATATATTACTTGATAGTAACAGATTCAAAGCTACTCACTTGTTATCTGGAAATTGTAAGCTTACAATTTGAATAATGAGGAATTTCATAACAAGTTCATTATACCAATCATGGTACTGGGGGACATCCGACAACGTTGTAGCGGTTCCACTGTATGTTAGTTTGACCAGTACTTTATTTATTCATGCATGGAGACATTATATGATCAGCAATAGAATCACATCCACAGACCAGGCCATGATATACATTGCTTTTACACAATAATTAAAACACGTGATAGAACAATCAGGTACTGTAAGAATACCAAAACAATAACACAAAAGCCGAGGTTAGTACAGCAGAAGAAAATACAAAACCACGAATGACAAAGATTCACATTACAAATCCACTAACAGAAACAAACACATCTAAGTAATACTGTATCTCTGAAGATAATGACTCATTAACCAAATTTAGAAAATAAAAAAAAAAAATTTTTAATGAATTTGTAATATGTCAAAACACCATACTACATAAATAGAGGCACCTGTTTCTCGCAACGTGCTAAATCGCAAAATTTTTGCAAAATTGGCCACTTCAATTTGAAACCTTGAAAATTATCAGTTATGTGCGAAATTACAAAAGAATTGTGCGATTTTTTGCGTGGTCCGTAGTAACTTACGTCTCATTCAAGATATTGACTATACAAATAGAGAAAATCTATTTTCGACTGCGAAAGCGAGTTTCGAGAGTATCGACAGAGACATGAAATGGAGTAACGCAACGTGTTTGTGTGTCCTGGTTTCACGTGATTCTCATTTATTTTTGTTTGGAATTCATAATGATAAAATAAATATTATATATTTTAATACGGCAACATTAATTATGAACAAAGAAATTAAAGTTTTTAATGATGTGATGTATATTTTGCCAGAATGGGAGTCTCGGAAAATGACACAATGTAAATTTTCTTCACGCATCATTTAAAATGCAAGGAACGCATAACGTAACCGGGCATAAATTTTCCAGCGACAATAAGAGTGAAAACGGGGGTAAAATTGTAGCATCTTTAATATAAAATTTAGAGGTGAAACATGATTTAAAAAATTCAAGGTATGTAAGTTATGCTATTTAAAGTTTTTTATTCTTTATGGCTTTTTATGTAACTTGGAATAGGCCCTAATTAATACCAATGCAATTCCATAGAAATGACAAATAAATTTTTCTCGCAATTTAATTATATAGTTGAAGGGTTAAATTGTTACGAGGTTCAACAAATCCTATCATTAAGTATGCCTACTGAATTTTTTAAAATTTTTTAGAAATTGTCTGATTTTATATGAGAAAAATAATAGGCCCCTACTCATTAGGTTATTCTTGCGACTAATGTTATTTTATAAAACTGTTTCCCCCATTCCAATCATAGGTATTGGTGCGTTTATAATCCTAATCTAACCATCAAATGTAACAAATGGGTAGATTTTCAACTCAATTCACATAGGTATTAGTGTAAAGAAAGTAATTTTATTAAAATATTTAACTAAAAGTATGAGACTTTGCACACATTCCTTACCTCCAAAACATTTGTTTGACGTTTACAAAATTAGCGAAATTTATAACAAAATGACACGAAAAAGTCAACGAAATCGTCACATCGAAATTGACAAAATCATGAAAACATTTTCACCAAAAACAGGTGGCTCTATACATAAATTTTACAGTAATATTTTTCTAGCCTGTTACACTCTAAAAAAATTAGAAATTTGATGTTTATTTTCACAACACAAAACAGTAATATAAATTTCAGTCATGTACTTCCTAAATTATCACACTCATCCTGTCTTTCAATTCAACAAACAATAATATGTACACATTAAATTACAACTATAGGAAACTCATAATATGCAAAAGGTGGGAATAAAGTCTTGAGGTCATACAGCATCAAACCACAAGAAAATTTTTATTTTAAATGTAAGGCTTTCAGAAAGGCCTCTAGTATTATGCACTGAAAATAATTCTTCACAATATTGGTTTAAAGTAATCTTCACTTCAATAAGATTTGTATATTTTATAAGGGTCTAGCTATCTACAGGTCATTGCATAGAGCATTGGCCATTTTCTTTTACACTAATGCTAGTAGCAAGTCTGTAAATACTGTAATAATATAGCAATAATTTGAAAAAAATTTCCATAAACTTTTTGAAATGCAATATTTCATTTCTCCTGAAGCCACACATGTTTTTTGCTGATTTACTTCTTAAAATAATGTTTTACAAGATCCAAATTAATTTTTGTCATTTATAGACTAGTCCTCTGAAATTCATCTCTTCGTCCATCATGTATTTGTATTTTAACACATCATACATGAACTAAGAAAATCAAGTTTTTGAGAAAACATACTATGTACATTAAATAACTTTGGTTTGAACACAAATTTAAAAAAAATATTACCAAATTAAAGAAGAAGTTTATAAACTAATAATGTGACAGTATGTTTCCTGCAAAGTTGTATATGCGTTTGTTTACAGATTAATTTAAAAATAATTTTAAACTTACAACTGATAATTTGATTTTAAAAAAGCTTTCAATACAATGTAAAAACAATCACTATTTTATTTGTTAAAAGAAAAAGAGTCATTTAAAAATACAATACACAGAAATTACGTACTAACAACGAAAGTAATTACAAATACTGCTAAAATAATTTACACAATTAGCCAACTAACACCACAAAGTTATTTACATAATACATAGCAGGTTACAATATGTACATATGTGTTTTTTTTTACATGCTGTGAATAGATGTGAAGCCTTGCTAGAGAAACACTATAACAACAAAATGACCCAACGTACAAACACACACACTGCACTGCATTACAGTATATGACATTTGCATTGCAAACTGTGATGCACTGCCACTTAAAATAAAACATTGGAGCAACCACTGGTTTCAACTGAGTTGTCGACCTTTTCCTGTGGCTATGCACTGCGAAGTGAGCACTATTGACTAAATTTAGTTTTCCAACAATAATAAAACAATTACACCGTAATATTGTGGACTCAAGAAGAAAGGTTTCACAGACATAGACAGATATTATTAAAATACAAATCAATGAGAGGTTATTAAAAGATGGGAGCAATGAGAAGTTACTAAAATACAGGACCAATGAGATATATAAGCCAGGACAAATTAAGAGGTTACAGAAGAATTTTATTAATACAAACCTGATGGGACCCAAATTTGTGCAATTTGTAATAATTATGTTTTTGTATTAACAGGTGTTTACAAAAACTATACATTTAATTTCAAGGTGTCTAATCCTAAAATAAAAACTTTCATTCATGTCCCCTCCATGACCTCTTTTAACATCTGAACTTGATTTTACATAATTTTAAGTATAAAGGAACTTTTTATTCAGCACGCAAGTTAATAATATTAAATTTCTAATTTTTTTCCAAGGGAAAAAAACACTTTGTATTAACAGGGTTTGTATTAATGAGGTTCCACTGTAACAAAGGACAGGACCAATGAGAGGTTGTTAAAAGACTGGCCCAATCAGAGGTAATGAAAAGTCAGGACCAATTATTCAAAGAATAGGAAGCAGAAAAAGAAGCACCCATTAACTGTTACTATGAAACCATCCCAGTATTAGGCTGATGTGAATTCGGAAAACCATGAAAAACCCAATCAGTACGTCCAGCTTGCAAGTCGAACACAAATACTTCTGAAACAGAGTTTATTACTTTATTTGTGCGCCACTTCCCTTGGTATCTGGTCTCGGAACTTAACTTAAGGAAACAGTAAAATATAATATGCACTGTGTTCATTACTTATCCAGTTATGTTCGCATTCACAAATGGCAGAAAGACACAAATTTACTGACAGGAAAAAAAATTACCCCAATTTTTAAAAATGCTCACTTTACTGTAAACAGCCAATAGAGTGGAACATTTCTAATACTAACAAGGACTTGAAATTTTACAGTTTGTAATAATGAAGTTTGTACAACAGGTGTTTGTAAATACTAAAAAATCTGCAAATATTTTTTCAGGCCATGTATCCCCAAAACCCAAACATTTTTATCACCACCATAACTTACTTTAACAAGTGAACCGGATATCATAGAGTGTAATCTGTAAAAGGTATTTTTATTTAGCATTAAAATTAAGCATTCCAGAGGCAAGAAAACTACTGTAAGCTGTATTAATGAGAACTTTGTATTAACAGGGATTGTATTAACCATTAGGGCAATACAACAATGTATGTGTTACACTGATACAATTTGAATTACCTCCTCTCCCCCACTCTTTTAATTACTACAATTCTGTAGAACTACGTTATTGAAACATCCGTGAATGTACCAGTTTTCTAGTTTGCTACTTCGCCATCCGTTACAAAAGCATTATCACAGTAGGTATTACAAGTAAAAACATCATTTAAAATAAGAACATATTCTAACAGTAAAAACACACAGCTTAAAATAGTAATCTGAATAAAATTTTTGTGGCACTGACCAATCTACTACTCGACCTGTTTGGGTGCTGCAATCTACAAAATTTAACTATCCAAACTCTTGTCAACAATTACCGTAAAAAAATGTTATTTGTATTGCGAGGTTCTCTTCCAAATTCATGAGAACAAGATTACACCAAACTGTAATTTTTTTTAACTAAGAAATTTAGACAAAATTACAAAATATGCAATTTAAAATATTTTGCAGGATTCAAAAAACACTGCAAAAAAAGTATACTAAAGAACTATGCTACAGAGAGAATTAAATACCCTGAATGGTTTTTTCAGACTAAAATTTTACTGACTTCAAGCATATGTACATTTTTGCACAGATTTTCCACTGTGCTAGAGTATATTCTCACATAAATACAATGTGTGTCCGGCAAATATTCATAAATCTGCGATTACAACATCAAGTTTAAACAATCAGCTAATTCAATGATTTACTAACAGTGAGCCTACATGTCTGTTAAGTTGCCTTGTTAAGCTGGAATTAATAATTTTTTGCAAAACTTATCAACATATGTATTCCCAATGCACCGATCAACAAACGCAAACAGTTCAGAAAGGCTGACAAAGGACTATCAAAACACTACTTGTATAGAAAAAAATTTCTAAGCCATCTAACATTGCTAAAACGGCTTTTTCATACAAAGTCTAACATACAGAAGAGTACAAAACCAACCAATCAATAAAATACTTAGCTAACTGCAATACTGGAAGAATGTGTAACACAATTCTACAACTTATCTTGTGATGCATTCTGCAAATTAATTATGCCATAAAACTAAAGTAAAATATTTCATAGAGATTAATATTTTATGTATATTCCTGGCTGTAAGAAACAAATAAGTATCCTCCAAAATAAAAGCAACACAGTGCCAGGCAATAATTTAATGTTAGTGTGTCGCTACTATCAAAAACTATAATAGAAGTGATGCCAATGTAGTTCAATGAGAAAGTGAATAGGTATTTGCCATTTTTATGATTTCTACACCAACCCATCAATTGGTGACCATGTTTTACTTCATAACAAGTTTAAGCTCAATTTTCTGCTAGAGAAAATGTACTCTTATTGCCGCTAACACCATCTATGTCGTGGGGCGGAGCTTAGTTGTGGCACTACAACAGAAGTGTTATTTCTCTTTTTCCTGGAATTGTGTAACAAATCCAAAAAATATACGTATGTTTACTTCAAGTTTCCCCATCATTTCCCATCTATTACCTCATGAATTATAGGAACTCTATCTGCTACAACATATTTCAGTATATTTCACCATTACTAGATGAAAGAAAGCTTTGAAAAAAACACACCACAGCAAGGAATCAAAATCCATGGCCCCCCCCCCCTTGTAAAAATTGAGGTATGCCAATCAGTAGGGAAACCTACACACACGGAAATTGCATATGAGCTACCACAAGCTACCTATATTTATTTATATACATATTCAACCTAAAATTTATATAGCAGAATCTGTAAATATATACAGCTGAAACTCAGTCACTATGGAGGCTGTTAATCCAGTACTGAATGTGGAACTACATATAAAACAGTAACAAAATTTTCAAACAATTTGTCTTTGGGCTGTAAGAAAATTATATGAAGCAATATACGAGCACTTCAGTATCTAGATTTTATGAAAATAAAAAACAAATAGTACATACAATAAGGAAAATTAGATATTATTGCCAATAAAACTCTTTAGAGTTTATAACTGAGTAAAGTAAGGTTACTAATTCTTTCATTAAAATCTTTGCACGTCTGCTTTTTTTTACCTCCAAATTACTTCCACTCATTGCAATTTTCAATTTTAAAAAATGCCTTTGTACGTAAAATAATACACACGTACTAGAACACAACATCGCAAAAACTACTGGAAATCATTATATTAAAATATAAAATTCATGCTTTTATTTTACACAAGAGATTTCATAAAATTTCCTAAAAATACAATACTATAATTGCTAAAGCTGTACCTTCAATCAAGTCTTTTTATGCATTTTGTACTACAGTTATTTTTAATCACTAGATTAGCCATGTATTCAATATACATGCAGAAAAAAAAATAATGGTACTGTACAAAAATTACATAGTATTTAATAAAAAGTCACATCAATACCTTTAAAATTTAAACAATATAGTTTGTATACTATCACTACAGAATATAAAGTAAATACTTCTGATAATACATTCATTAAAATATTTTAGCTTAACATTTAAAAAAATGTTAAAAGCAGAACCATCCAAAGTTCTTCTATTTACAAGAATATAAAAGCTATACTGCAATCACCAGACACTTTATAGTTAAACTATACAACCGCCTCCAAAAAAATACTGACATAATACTGCATTATGTAATTTTTATTAGATTTTTAATTTAAAAAATACAATAATGAACTTCAGCACTGTCCAAAGTTAAAATCTGTACATGGACATATATATACTACCTACTTCTCTACAGCAATTTCATAAATGAATTAATGAGGCTGCGTGGTGTAAAAATCTCAAGTATAAAATTTCAGACAGAATAGCATGACCGTCTGGCAAGGTACATGACAATCACTCCTTTACAAACAAAATAAATTCAATGCATTGGCTACTGAAAAACCTGCTGTACAGAATTACCACAGATTACTTACTTCAGTATTTCAATTGAAATTCATTTTACTCTAGACTTGATGTGAATTGCAGTGTAAAAAACTTCATAATACGCTGAAATTACAAGCTCAGCACATTTCCTCTGCACATATTTACAGTAGTCCTTCCTTCGCCAACGCATCCATCAGCGGCAGGCAGCCGTCAACATTGATCCCGCGTTTCTTGAGATCGTGGAGTCTGGTCTCGAGCTGTTGCTTATCCTTGCCCAGCTTCCACCACAGGTGAACACACAGCTGCAGCAGAGGAACATAGAAGCGCAGCAGATCGACATCGCTGACCGCCTCGTAGCGCCGCAGCGCCAGCTCAGCAAAGCGTTCAGCGGAGGTGACCAGAGGGTCTGCATTGCAGCACGCCACCAGTCGGCAGAGCGCGACCATCACCTCGGGATGCCTGTCCGAGTGCAGCTTGTTGAGCAGACGGAATGTGTTCTCGAACAGCGGGATCGCCTGATCGTAGCGCTTCATGTCCAGCCACTTCCGAGCCTCGTTGAACTCATACGACTGCAGGAACTTGCTGAAGCTTTTCGAGTTTCGTAGCTTGTCTTCGGAGGCAATGTGCTTCAAGAGTTCCTCGAAACCTGAACTGCGTTCCGAAATTAACGATGGATCGAAGTTGCCTAGCAACACTTTCTTCGGAAAAATTATGCACGACATCAAAGGGGCATTCTCACGCCGAAGTGATTCGTACAGTTCTAAAAAGTCTGAATAGCGACGCTCGATAACAGCTGGATTGGGGTCAGGCTTTGATCCATCTTTTCTCAACATAACAGTATAAGCCTGAAAAAAAATAAGAATACGGTACATAAATATGTTGTTAGTATATAATTGCACAAACATACACAACTCTTAAGAACATATGAAACCACGTAAAGTGACAATTTTCTGCATATAAAAAAAGTTTCACCTGTTGATTTGTTGTGTACATGTACCTGGCACCTGTTCTTGTGATTTTCTTTTACTATCCCTTGTCAACATTCACAACCAGTTAACGAATAAGAAACTAAATCTGTCCATGTGTTGGTATGCTCATGTTTTCTTCGGTGCTAACAAGACCCCAACACAGTTCAGAAATTCAATTTAGTTTCATAGACCACAGACATTTAAAAAAATGTATGTCATCCATACTCAATTGTTTGTATCATTTATCTTAGAAGTAATACTGCTTACGGACTTAGTCTATGAATTCTGAAACCATGGAAAATTAATGAGTTTGAAAAGTTTGGGTTGTATTGTACGTAGCAATTTTTCTCACGTACATAATATTGTAGCATTTTATTTACGCACTGTAAAACAATTGTACCTGTAATGATAGTTAAAAGTAATTCATGCAAGAGTACCATCTATATGAAGCAGTGTTTACGTTAAATGAATGATCGTGAAGCGTATGGGAATAACAGTAAAACTTATTTTAAAGTTCTACTTAACACAATCCATTAATTAAAAAAATGTCACTATCTCTCCAAATACATTTTGCTCTGAGTCACTATAACAGAGATCCAAACTAATTTACTGATACATAAAACCAATTTATAAATACAATTATAAAATATTGTAACAATCTTTCCTTAGCATAGATACTTGTATGAAAATGCTACCAGCCGTTAAACTGATTTAGCGTAAGTAAAAAACAATTACTAAAATAAAGATCTTTCACATACCACATGTTTTTTCTCATTTTCTTGGTCAACAGTTCTCGCATGAACGACCTCTATCTTGAGTGTAGGAACGTTAATGGCGGGTTGAACATCGGACTCGTCCATCTTAGTCCTCACGACAATGTTTCCTCTCTGCACATGGGCCCACGATTCTGTCCATCACAGACAATTTTAGAATGTACTCTCAACAATCACACAGTAACTGTATCACACTCAACAAATATTACAAAATTAAACGCCCTTTTATTTTCAACTTAATTTATTGAATGGAAACCCATGAAAAAATTATGAAACAACTTGCCATGTGAAAACATATCAAATACATTGCAATACAGCAGAACTTTGTTGTGTGTACCTGCAAACTTTCATAGTTAATACATTTTTTTGGTCACAAAATCGAGTGATTTTTTTTAATTCACAAAAAAACATAAATATGTACATCTCTCCAAAAATATTGTGACACGCTTCCACATCTGTGCATCCATTTTTCTACCACTTCACCCATTTTAAAG
Source organism: Medauroidea extradentata (assembly GCA_003012365.1). Classification (NCBI taxonomy): domain Eukaryota; kingdom Metazoa; phylum Arthropoda; class Insecta; order Phasmatodea; family Phasmatidae; genus Medauroidea; species Medauroidea extradentata. The sequence goes on along the minus strand of PNEQ01042774.1, from coordinate 12,033 downwards.
ACCCATTTAAACAGGTTGCGTTATGACAAAACGTGTTAATTCTAGGGTGCCATATCTGATAAAAAGTAATTTGAAAAAATTTTTTCAATTTGTCTGCAAAGAAAATAAAATAGGAAAATGATTCCTTAAAAATAAACCTCAAAAATTCATTTCTTTACATTTATCAAAAACTACATAAAACTGATTGAGCTTTAACATACATTTTAACAGAATCTAAACAATTATTAATATTAATCCTAATATTAGTCTTATTAATACGAATGTACTTTTAAACTGATTTCAATACCATCATCACATCCACAACATTCATACACTGGCTTCCGTAGCATAGTTGGTTAGGCCCAAGTCTACTGTGTGAGAGGTCCTGAGTTGGAATCTCGGCTCGCACATGACTGTCGTGTTGAATGTCCTTTCACTTCACTTCACCCTCACTGGCTCTTAAGACCCCTTCGTTAAAGGGCAATAAAACCCACTCACTTCACCTCCCCCATGTTCACTTTCAAAACATAACATGTATTGGAAATACTATTTCCAAGCACTCGTAACATGGCTAAAAACTAATTTTTTTGTAAAGCTATACGTATATCAGAATCTACTGCTCACATTGATAAAACACTACAGCTCAGATTGATACAAACCTAATTCAAGGTAATGTAACGTATTTTGGTGCAGACTTTAACCCAATAAAATGATAGGGTTAACAAATTAGGCACATGCGTCAGTGTAGCACTTATCAGTAATTAATTTCTCAGCCACCAGTGCACACAACAGCTCCACGCAGGCGGCACACTTTAAGAACTATTTTCATCTAAATTAATCGGTACTATTTCAAAGGAAAATAATATTTAAGAAACTTTTAAAAAGTAACCATCATCTTCAGTAAATTATGCCCTAAATAACCCAATTTTGCTTTTTAAATATATATATATATATATATATATATATATATATAGACACACACGCACGCACACAGAGAGAGAGAGAGAGAGAGAGAGAGAGAGATATTACTGCAACTTGTTCAAAATTGAAAAGACAAAAAATATAACAGTACATATTCAATTTGCCTATTTCTCAATAACAAAATATTTAAATCCAGTAGCAGTGCAAGTTCTCTTCACAAAGGGGTGACAACTTTAATAATTACCTCAAAACCTTTCCCGGTGGGGTCGGTACCTGGATTTTCGCATGTGGGAATCGTGCCGGAGGATGCCGCTGGCCGGCGAGTTTTCTCGGGGATCTCCAGTTTCCTCTGCCCATTAATTCTGCCGCTGCTCCATACTCACATCATGTCACCCCTCACCAGCACTAAAGAGCTCGATGTTGCGTGCTGATCAAAATATTTTCCCTTCTTCTAAGGAACGGCTATTACACTCTCGTTCCCTTTCTCTACGCAACCACTGTTCATATCTCCTACTTAAGAATGGCGTTTGCAGGGGGAGATGATTGTGTTGTTCCTTGTTAGCCAAAACAGAAACTCTGGTTAAGATGAGTGGAGGAAAGGACAATTAAGAAATATTAGCAGTGCCACAACAAAAGTTTCACGCGATAGTGCCCATCACTAGTATTTACACAAAACTCCCGGCCTACTGAAATTCACCAGCCTGAATACACAATGGATCAAACTACACACCTCTGAGGAATGGCACATCTTATTATTCTCTTTTTGAAAGTAAAAAAACTGGACAGTTCAATACTTCCTTTTAAAAATGTATTACACTTCTCTCCAGTGGGAGCAGTCTAGTTGACTTCACTAATTATTAGTTACCATGCTGTAAGTAATGACTGCAACATGTTGCATATTTCCGTACGTCTACTAACACACACTTTGAGCACAGCACTCTACAGATAATAATAATTCAACGCTACATCACTACAAACACATAAATTGGGTAGAAAAAAATTGTTTGATAAAAGAATATATTATGTTAAACTGAAAAGCAAAACATAAGCATTTTTACACAACTCGACAATCTGGCAAGCATCGGAGGCTTCATGTGCAACCATCCATCCCCTTAAGATGTCTACATGCAACCACATGAAAGTCAGAATGAAATCAAATGACAGCAGACTGCTTATTACTTACAGTAAAACAGGACACTTGTTAGGACACAAATATAGAACACTGGTATTTAGCAAACAAATATATACAGAAAAAAATAATCTATAAAGTCACATTTATCATGCTATTATACCTATCTCTCTGACTTAAATATATAATATTTTTAAAAGTTACGTAATTTACTGGTATGTATGTGTGTCGTAATTTTGGCAGGCAAACAAGTTGCAAGACTAATTATTTGAATTACGGCTTTTCTGGTTCAGTATTATTATTGTAATGACTGTAGTAAAGAATATACTAAGATTTTACTTAATTGGACCCATGCCATTATATAAAATGGATTTACAATTATCTACCAAATTGTCACAAAGTTTATAACTTAATTCTGTTTCATTTCACCAAGTGGGAGATCGTAGTTCACAATGGAAACTATAATAAAGATCAAAGTCATCAGTCATTGCAGATATTGACCAATGTATCCAACCTCTGGCCAGGGCAATACTGAAAAAACCCAGAAATATTGCACTGTCACTACATAATGAAAACAAAAAAAAATTACTAATGTCAACTCCCAACAGTAAGAACATTATACTCTGCGTTGAGGTCAATTTTTTCTATTGATAATAAATTGAAAAAAATCTGCTTTAAGGGTGATGATTCATCTTTCTACTGCTTTTTGCTTTTACAATAGTTACTTTTTTAAGCCTTAAGGCATGTAAAACAGTCTTCAGTTTTGTCAAACAATTATTTTTATGTAGTCTTTAACCTGAACACACTGCATAGTTTTCGATAACTAGTTTGTTAAAATAATATATTTTTAATTAAACAATTAGTTACAACCAGTGTTTTTTGCCCTAGAAAAAAAATCAGACAACACAGTATATTGAACAAAAGTTAAGAATTCTCACAAAAGCTGTAGAAATGACGGTAATGTACCATGAAAACACAACACTTAATCTTTCTGGAACTAATTTAATAAGTTAAGGGCACGGTCTACCACAAATTTCATCACCATTTTTTTATTTTTTATTTGTACTAGATATTTTTTTTCTTATTGTAGACCAAAAATGTGACTGAATCTGGCTCTTATGAAATTTTTTATCTCTCATAGTTTTCATGTAATGGCTTGTTAAAGTAACATTTTGCATGTTTCCGTTTTAACGACTACACTAAAACCAACTGATATACAAAAATCAAAAAAATTACTGTGCATAAAGACATTGCAGGCTACAATGTCATGCTCATAAAAATAAAGAATAAAAATTATTTGTATTTTTAAAAAAATTACTGCATTTTAAATTTTTTTTAGTTTCAGCATTTTTTTTAATACAAATAAGTGTGTTGTGGCGTGGAAACTGGCCCGAACAAGTCTCCGAAGATCCGTCATTGGAGGGTGCAACAATCCACTGGTATGTAGCCTGCCCCATGGTCGTCGGCCTGTCGACCCTGGGATCATCATTAAAGGGGGTTTCCTCCGCGGCTTCCGCTGTGTGCCCTTTTCGCACTATCCATCTCACCTCAGCTCTCCCTGCTAGCCGGTCCACTCCCTTAACTTTGCCACCCATATCCCATCCGACTCACCTACCGAGTCAGTGTCATCATCATCTATACGTTCCCCCCTTACGCCTGTGTCACTTTCTTTCTTACGCAAATGATTAAGTCAAGTAGTACAACATATTACACATTTCTTAAGTCAGTAAATTAATATGAATGAATAGGGTTTGCTTTTAGTTACTCAGAAAATTAAGTCCTCAAAATATTTATGATAAAGTCAGTGACTTTAAATTTTTAAACTGCTCGTTACCACAAGCAAGATTTTTAATTTTTCAGGCATTCAGCTCAACTGCTGCTAGTAATACGTCTCACATTTATACAATGCTGAATGAAAGTGGTGTCTCATACTGTCGCCTTAAATAATTAACGTCGCCAACTCCTATCATTCTTTAACATACTACTTCCTCCTGGACTTCTGCTCTCATGCCATTATCTGTTCTTCCCACATCCTCCTAGGTCATATGTGTGACTTCCTTCCTGTACAACTAACATCCAACATCTCTAACTGTTACATACAGAAGAATACCGAAATAAAATTTCTGATGGGACAAAAGCAATATTTTATACAGGATATAGATAAATATATGTTTACGGAGCTCGGTGGTAGGTAGATAGGTAGGTAGGTGATTCGGAATAAAGTGAACACTCAAAAAAGCCCTGATTAATTTCTATTTTCTGCCAGTTTATATCTTTCCGCTACATGTAAACATCAATATTGCCACGTGCTTTTATTTACATAGTCTTGTACAATGTTTACATTTACAGTGCTCCGATAAATTTTAGCTACAATATGTACTCATTAAATGCACGGGTGTTGAACATGTGCTATACTCAGTAATAATCTTAGTTATAAATACCTGTGAGTAAACGTCTTATAACACTGGTTTCTCTGCGTCTACTCTAACGGCGCTATTACCGTTACGAATCTCGTAAATGCATGCACAGTATATTCAAACTTTTAAATTAAAACCGCCACTAAAAACACACACGACACACGCAACTCAAGAATTCAAGTTCCGTTCAGCATATTGCAATGAACGACGACGACGCACGTAAAGAGAAACAATAAATAACGTATTTTCTTAACGTTTGAAACAGGGGGAAAAAATGCCTTTTTCTATTTCCAGATACTCAGGCTGGCGATCATAAAACAAAACAACTTACATTACTATTGACTTCACATAATTTATACTTTTATATGTGTTTATCAGAAACCCATATTCATTACATAACGGACAAACAAACTGAATGACGTTCACCTCCAAGCGGCGAAAACCTAACTCTGATGCCATCTGTCGGTGAAATTTCAAACTACCTCTGTGGCGCGAAGAGTTAGCGGCATGTGCCAACGATAATCGACTCGGTTGCGTCGCATTGTGCTGCCGCTAATTAATTAAAACTACACAGTCAGTAGGTATGTCAGTAAGAACTTAAATAAATATTTTTAAGTATATTAAATACAGAGAGGTCGTTTGCAATTGATGTTTCACTAATACTGTATTCAAATAAGAAAATACACGGGACTACATGCAGTTATTCGCTACCAACCATACAAACAATAATGTAACTGTTGTTAATGTTGGCTTATATGCAGTAACGGCTAGTGATTTTTTTTCAAAGGTTAAATCTTTAGTGCTCACTTTATTCCGAATGGCCTATAGGTAGGTAAGCACCTTGTGATCATGTTGCATGCAGAGCCCCATGTCTATGAACACTTTGTTAACATGTTAAGAAAAGGGTGGACGCACGCAGGATAGCACCCCGTAGATCCTGCAACGAACAGTATATGTAAACATCTTATTCAGCAGTTCTAAGTAGTATACAAATATATCACCAACTGTTATGCTTGTGATGGAGTCTACAGGATGTTTGTAAAAAGTATCTGCGTTTCCACTTTTGGAACTCTAAAATATAGCCAGTGGATTTATATGGGCTTATGATCACATGGTACCCACCACTAAGCACATATTTATGTACATCCTGAACATGGGAAAAAGTTATAACCAGGAAATTTTTAACGAAAATACTAGTTCTGGGGCGTTGAGATAGTAACGTAGTAAGATAGAGTAACAGTAGCACAACAGACGTGATATTATCTGCACTTTGCCAATAAACATATCATTCAGCCAATCAGCACCGCAACGTCTATAATATCAGCCAGACAAAAATTACGATGTGAACTCTAAATAGAAAATATTTCAATTCACTACAACAATTCTTGTAGTCGCATGCTCATAGCATCGCGTGTCACACAATTGTGCATCCAGGATTAGACAATGAAATGTTAATAAATAGGTAATGTTACAATAGGATTTTACTAAAATCTGATGTGCTAGTACAATTTCAGTGCCAACATGCACCTAGTAAAGTTCCATACACACAGCTCTGTTTATCGCAGCATTTTCTTATCAAACATCCATGCTCCTGTGTTTCACACATGAAGATAAACACGCTGCCATGTTAAACTCCTACTTACACTTCAGTGGTTATATGATTTTCTATAACAGAAATCCCTCAACTGTGAAACATATCTTACTGTTACCATCTAAATTTTCCTCATTTTGGTAACTACTTACAATATATGTACTCCCTACACATCTCAATGTTTCCACCAGATTCATTCAGTTATCAGTTTCCATCTATTTCTATACATCTTCAGTTTTCTGATTTTGAATCCTGTTCCTACACAACCGCTAGATTTTGATGTAAGAATCTCCACATAAAATAATAATGTCTTGTTCAAAATGATCCACAATGTGCTTTTCAACACCTGGAGAGAAGAAAAAAGTGTGCGAGTGTTGAGTGAAAGGAAGGGGAGGGGGGTGTAAAGCAAGAGAATGTGTCTATGTATGAATGTGTAAGTAAGTCTGTGCACGTGCAACTGTGCGCACATGCAAGTAAGTGTATGCACATGTAAATATGTGTGCACAAACATGTGCATGTGCAACTAAGTGTGCGTGTGCAACTAAGTGTGTGTGTAAATTATGACATGTAAAGCCACAGAATTTCTTTTATGTTTATTTCTTCAGTACCTACTAATACTGTACTAGTGGCTGAAGAGAATTTTGATAAAAAGTAAATAAATAAACAGAAACCTAGGAATACATGTAGCACAGTACTTTCTGTTTTAAATTTTAAAAGGCAAGACAGCTGAAAGAAGAAACTAGGCTGGCTATCACTATAAAAACTACACACAATCAGTCATATAACAAGGCAAGCAATACAACACAAACCTGAACTCGTCTGTGTTATGGAAAATGGGCAAATGGGCAAATCAACCAATAGTACATTTGGCAGATTCGCCCTTTTTCCGTAACACCGACGATTTTCAACTTTCATAAAAGGACAAGGATACAAAGACTGGTAAGAAAAGCATCTGATTGGTGAAGTTTGCAATAAGAAAGACGGACATTTGGCCTGAACATCAACAAAAATATTTACCAAAAAAAAAAAATCATTGCCCTAGACAACTCTCAACACAGACAAAAAATAAAAGGTAAGAAGTTTATTATTTTATATTTGTATTGAATAGTCTCAACTAAGTAGACATTAACTCTAATGACATTTTTGTATAGTAAAAAAATTTATTAATTTGACAGTTTTTGCACAATATTATGTTACCATTTTTTGAAACTTGTCCATAATGATCCCACCTTGCCTACAGAAATAAAGACAATTCTGAGAAAAAAATGTCATATGGTATGTAATGAAAACGGTAATATTATTTGGGTAATTGTTTTTGAATCTGCTTTCAAATTGTGAATAAATGGTTTGCATTATTCTCCATTCACTCTAAGTTCAGCTCTGAAGTAAACAAATAATGTAATATCACTGCACTTCGCTAGAATCTAATTGGCTCAATTTGTGCAGCGCGCCGATGTACTATTTCCAACAGACAAAACTGTGTACAGTCGGTATCATAGGAAACAACAACGTCCTATATATTAAAACAATATTGCGTGAAAATTTTGTACGTGTTATCGACATACGGAAACAAAAATTACAAAAGAACTTGATAAAAATATTGACGCGCAATTTCAGTATATTACAAAATATCATTATAATTATCAAGCCATGACTCACGATTGTAATCAAATATTCTGGTACTAACGTAACAAAAATTTGGTACTACGTGCAGAAAAAATGTTGTCAACAAAATGAGTGATTAAACTTACTGTAAAGTCCTGCTGGATTATTTTGTGCTTCGTTTTAGAAAAATTACATTTTATAAAAACAATCTGTCAATAATTCACGACACACATTAGTTTTCTTTTTTTTGTAAAGAATGTTATGCGAGAGTTTTACTCTTGCTTTATAAACTTCACCGCAGTTTATTTAGTAATGAACACATATATACACGTTTCAAAAACCATGCAAGACATTTTCACTGTTCACGTTCAGCGTCACATAACCTAATCCGCAAGCGATGTAAACATAAACTGACGCGAGAACAGAATGAAGATCAAGGAATTTTTTGTTCAGACAAACTGGAACGGAAAATGAATACACGGAAAAACCATTCGCAGTAGCCACAACATTGATGCGTTTATGTCCCAAAAATACTTCGAAAAAAATAAAACATTATATCTGATTGTGATATTTCTGACTTATTTTTACTGTGGTAATTATTACTGAACTAAACTTTTGGTATTTTCAGAGTATCATACATCTTTAAATACTGGCAAGTGTACCACGAAACTCGTACGTTTAACAGTACGCCAGTCGTTAAACAACTCGTGAATCAACTGTACGGACGTGTCGTCTGCTAACCATGATTACAGTAATAAACATATAGTGTCGTAGATTGTTTGCAAAGTCTGTATATTTTAGATATTTGTTAATAAAACTCTCTCATTAAGTGATGAGGTGGTAAATTTATATGTACACGACAGATAACAAACATATATATCTTATGCAAGATCACAGCGCACGGCGGATTTGTTTTGTTTATCCTAAAACTCAGGTAAGAGTGAACGGAAAATAGTTATTTTCACAAACATTTTAAAACTGTAAAAACTTTTCTGTAAAAGTTATTAGGAATTTCACATCTTTAATCACTGCAAATTATCTTATTTTTGAAAGTGAATTTTATTATTCAAAAGAGTTCCAAAAATAGTACCCTGGAGTGTAAACGTATCACAATAAAATTTTCGATTTACGTAATTTAATTACGTCAAACCATAATTGGATGGATAAAATTTAATTTTCTATAACTCGACTCCACTTACCTACTTCTTCAACAAGGATTGATAATTTTCACTCTGAACGTTGTTATACAAAGAACTAAGAACTCAAAAAAATTTTTGGTCGAAAATGGCATTAGAAGTAATATCTACATTTTGAATAGTATTCAATAAGAAAATAAAATAATGTTCTTTTGATGCAGAGCAGCATTAAGGGCATGCATTGCTAGGCCTACAACATGCAGAGTGCAAACACAACAAACATTTAGGTGTTCTCCAGGGATATTTACTGATGAGAGCGCTGGCTTGGCTGTGGAGCGCCGGTCCATCAGTGAAGCTGAGCATGCCCTCGCCTAGACGCGTGTCCGGCTCATCGTCGAGCGCGAGGTGCTCCAGGTCCTGGCTCATTGCATAGTTACCTTCTGCTCTTGCCACACTTGCTAAGTCACCACACAAGCCACTGATTAACCCCACCACTCACTTCAAGCACACTCAGCCTGCACACCTCGGAGTTACCGGACACAACCAAACATGCAGTTGAATGGGGCCCACCCACGTGGTTGCTGAAATGTGCTACAGCTTATACAAACCACGTTTTACTTTCAAAAACTACCTATTTTCAATGGAGTTATCTATGATGATTAAAACATACTTCAGAGAAGAACATTCAATTACTTTCAAAATAACATGTGCATTGAAAATCCTATTTCCGAGCCCTCAAACATGGCTACAAACTTGCTCCGTACAGACTTTCCGGCAATACGATAATAGGACCAATGTTTTAAAGTTCCAAAGTCCAACCGTACAACAGAAACACTGCACGCCAGTTAGCACATTATACGCAAGCGTGTGCGCATCCATGGACCACTTTTTGCTACAGCAATTGATTTTTAGTAAAAAGAATTTTACAAAACTTTTCTTCATTGCCTAAAGTGCACATCTGCAGCTTTGCTTCATGGTTATTGGCAGTATGTCTCTATGCAGAGGCGTCACTTATTCGACTGGGCCAATAAGAATAACGTTACTGCAACACCACATGTCTGTGACCAGTTGATAGAACATAAAAATGCTAAAAATTAAAAACATCTAATCACTTACCATGAAGCACAGCTGCAGATGTGCACATAAGGAACTGATACAAGTTGATGCAAAACTCTTTACATCAAAAATTAGTGGCGCTACTTACTGCTCCTTCCCTTCCGAGCCTTCAATATACAAAATAGCTCCAGGTAAGTGACAGCCTCGACGGTTCCGACCTACCTGCAAACGTTTTGCACATTCGCGGCCTAGAAAAAAGACAGCACTAAGTCTAGTCTTGCTCTCTCACCACTTGCCTTATAGCCTCTCAGTGACCAGTGCTCGACTGGCATGCAGTTTCCTTCGGGAACTTGCTTGCTCATGACTTTAGGCAGCGACTTGTATGTTTAAGGTAAGAGAATAAAATCTTTTTAAGTACGAGGCATATATCTTAAAAAGACAATTCTGAAGCTTCTTCAAAGAAAATTCCGCAGCTACACCAAAATGATTCTAAAACCGCCTGTTTTACCCAATTTAAGAGATAAAAAAATTATTATTTGAGTTTAAACGAGAGATTAAAACTTGCCTTGAGTCGCAAAAACTTAAATTAACTGTTTTTCACATTGTAGATACACCTACCTATTATCCAACCAACCCATTTGAAAAATACATTTTCTACCTTACCGCTGCAACACACTTCAGGCGCCAACCAAGTTACACCCTTAGTTATGGTTCTGAGGGCATTCACACCATACTGGAAACTATGCATTTTCCATAAACGTACAGTCCTCTACTTCTCGAAAACTGCATCCTTGATAATGCAAACTGTGCAACAGTTTTCCGATATCTGCTCTCATTTAGAAAGAAAAAAAATTACTATCATAAAGGTAATACTATAATGATGGATTACTGCCTTAATGATAACACATGCCTGTTGAAGTAAAAGGAAGGTTACTTTTTTTGCATGCAAGTAAATTAAATTTGAAATTTTGATGAGCAATCTAATGATTTTTCTGTTTGTACACTATAAAAATGTCATGGATATACTTCCTTATTGTACTACATTTTACAATATTATTTCAATTTAATACATATATTTACAACTCTACATAAATTACAAAATCACACATAGAAATGTTACGTAACGCTAACCCATTACATATACGCATGATGGATATGAACTGTGCAGACAAACTTAATGACAAGACTATTTGTACAAAGTTAAGTGGAAACCACGCAAGATACTTTCTTTGTAAATGGAATAATAAGGGAGACATAAGGTTTTGAAAATGTATACATTTATGATTGTAAAATATCAGAAAGTACGAAAAATTTCAACACTATTTTTTAAACATTGTATTATGTTCAGTGGCGGATTTAAGGGGGGGGGGGTGGAGGGGGCGACCCCCCCCCCTAAAAACCGGTTGTTGTTTTTTTTTTTCGAGTGGTAAATTTTTAAAATGTATACAGACGAAGCATTACATTTTAATAGGGGTGGGCGAAGCTTCGAAATTTCGAAGCCGAATCGAATATTTTCATTATTCGATATCATATTCGAAATAAAATTTTTACTTCGAACTTCGAAAAAATTACTACAATTTTCTGATGGTTATAAGTCATCTTAAAAATTTTCGTTATTTGGCCAAAAGTTAACAATGGTGTCGCATTTACGTTATTATAAACGTTCAAAGATTATATTTGATACTAACCACACACATTGGCTAGTGGACCATGAAAACATAACCTTAATAGCATACATACAAAGCAGTCAAAATGGCCGAAACTAAAACGTCAACAACTAATTTCATTCAAACAATAGGAAAACCACATCTTTAAATAATTTTTATTTAAAGCCCGAGATGTTTTATCTTCGAAATTTTCATTAAACGCTGCTAATTTTTGTAGCAACATCTGCTATATCAATTTGTGCCTAAATACAACTTACAGTGATTATTGCAGATTACGCAGCAGAATATTTTTTAACTAAATGGTCGTGAAATTGTACTCAATGCGATGCAAGCCATATCGATGAAATTAGAAAGAAAGGAAATAATAGCCTAGGCCGTGTGTTTACATGTTTACGTCAAGTGCGCCATTTCGAGTGGCCTGAGGAGAAAGCCATAAAGCCAACAGCCACCGTGTCATAGCACATGCACAAAGGAAACGGACCGGTGCAGTGCATTATTATTTATGCACTTCAAAGTAATAATTTAAACTTAC
>PNEQ01042773.1:13945-27398 GCA_003012365.1 Medauroidea extradentata | reverse complement strand
GAGGTTTACAAAACCACATAAACCACGTTAATATATAACTGGGGTTAATGATATGCTCACTCCAAAAAAGTTAAAACAATCATGTGCCTATTAATTAAATTAGGAAGAGTACTAGAGCTTGTTTAACAGACTACTTATGAGAATGAAACATATGCATTAGCAAAATTAGGTCTTATGAGAGAATTGTAAAGGCGATTGTTAAAAAAAATAAATAAATACAGAATACTGTCTTATACTGAAATACTAGCACTCGGACACCATTCTAAATTCACAAGGAAGGAACCAAGCCAGCAGGGATGTTTCAGTTGCTGTGTGAGCAGACTCGTCAAACCACTTCCCCTCCAGCGCCAGTCTCCCCTCCCTGCTGTCGCGCTCGCCCGGCCTCGCCGCGCTTCAGCCATCTTCAACAGCAAGCAGCACGACGCAGGCTCCGAACGAACAAAAATACCCAGTTTTCACAAACGATTTCCTTGATATTCAATGCTATGACTACCAACTTTTATGGTACCATTTTGTTCACAAGAATTAGCACTTTTGTCCGATATGCTTAAAAGTTGAATTTTCCTATTCAGAAAGGAAGAACCAAACAGCCCAATTTTGTGTTTTGAAACATTTTTTTAAAATACTCAACATCGCGGAATATGAAATTTAAACTTATATATAAAACAAACCATCTTTATTCTCGTATGGTAAAAAAAATAAATTGTGTATCATTAATACTTTAGTTAATAAACGATTGCGAATTGTTATGTGTTTTTGAAGTTTTGAGGTTGGGTCCACAGAACCCTTAATACAAAATTGTAATTAAAATAACAGTCTCTAGTGGCACTAAAGTTTCCTACTGCCTCTCCAGCGCTCCATAGGGCCAACCCGGCTACACCCTTGCGACATGTACTCATCTCTCCTCCTCCGCTATCTCTACACAACTGACTGGTACTCAACACACTTTCCTCCTCTCGTCCTGGCGCTTGCACCTGACAACTCCTCACTGACTCTCCACGACTGCCTACTGCAACGGACATGGTAGCATAAAGCACACCCCGGTGGAGTGATACAACAGAATCCAAAATTTACCAATAACAGCAAAATTACACTAAAAAAATGTAACAAAGTGTTTCAAAATTGTAATTCATAGTTTTTACATCAAAATAATAAATAATATTAACACAAATACAATAATTGGGGACAAAAGGTGCGCAACAGCAGAATTACTTTCGCGGCGCCATAACCTAAGCAACCCCTGCAATGGCTCACAATGTGCGTCAACAACCTACGTCATTAAGAAATTCCATGAAGCAAGCGATCAACCACAATGTCTGCGCCAGAAATCCTATAGTCTGGAGAAGCTTGCAACCCAAGAAGTTACTCACTTCACCAGGAAAATTTTACTAACGATTGAAAATTGCCAAAACTCAAAAATAAGGGAAATATACAAGAAAAGGTTATATCAACAAAATTAATTAACGTTTTGCTGTGGTCAATGTATCCCACATTACTAAGTAATTGGATCTTGTTCTATCATACTGAACACCTTATGAACCAGTACTGAATAGGGCATACAGCTAGATTTTAAAGATTTAAATTTAATTGGGAGGAAAAAAAATTAGTACAGATTTAAGTAAGGTGGGGAAGTGACTGAACACTTCACAAACTCAGTTAATAAATAGTGCGGAATTAGACACTGTATTGATAGAGTGGGTCCGGCAACGTTGTAGTGAAGGTGTCAGCATATCCGGTGCACTGTTAATTGAACAGACTAAATTGTTTCACAATGAACTCAACCTGCTATCTAAGTGCGACTATTCTCAAGGATGGCTGTACAGGTTCCAATAATGTCATGGCATTTCGGCTTACAAGCTAATGGGGAAAAGCTTTCTGCCAATATAGAAGCTGTGGAAAAGTTTGTTAGTGAGTCTGAGAAATTACTTTTGGATGAAAATATCTCACCTGAACAAATATACAATATAGACGAAACTGCTTTGTTTTGGCGCTGCTTGCCTCAATCTACTCACAAACAGAAATACAGCAAACGACACAATGATGAGACTAAACAAAACACAAAGATGTCAGACATATACAGAAAGAACAACAAACAACACAAACGATGAGACGAAATAAAACACAGTAGTTTTCCAAACAGTCAGTGTGAACGACGTTTCGGGAACTGATGACTGGAAACGTCGTTCATACTGACTGTTTGGAAAACTACTGTGTTTTATTTCATCTCATCGTTTGTGTTGTTTGTTGTTTTTTCTGTTTGTGTCCGACATCTTTGTGTTTTGTTTAGTCTCATCGTTGTGTCGCATCTCAACTTAAGTCTCTTTTTTTATATTTTTGTTATTTTTTTTAAATTTCTGTTTGTTCCTTGTTTTATCTGACCAGATTCCAGTTTTGGAATTTCATGTTGTGTGTGTATCCTGATGACTAAAGCATACTCTGCTTATTTATGTTTTCTTGTCTAATTTTTATTTTTAGTTTTCTTTTGACAGTCTTATTTCGCAATGGAGTATGTCCAAGCAAATAAATCCAGTCATGCACTCCCATTGCACAGTTCTTTCAAAGATCATATGAAAAGGTAATGTGCAAAAGAAGAAAAATCCCTTCTACTAACGAATCCGCCCTCTAGGCTTCACTGCCTCTCTCCAGCCTCTCACATGTCCTCTTCCTCCCGCCATGACACCCCAACTAATATCCCCCTGGGCAAACACTTTTGACTTACTCGGCCGAGTGGCGGAGTGATACAACGGGACCCAAGTTGTTTGAAAAGCTGAACAATTGATATTTATAACAGAAAAAAAAAGTAACATAGTTACTGACAAATTTGCAGAGCGTTTTATTCCACAATACCAGCTAAATATTCATTAGTTTATTAATTTGGGATGTGCTGCGTCATCAATCTGTCGCGGCTCACCACCTTTTCAGAGTTATATTGTGCATGACACTACCATCCATGTTGAAGGCTTAACCACATGCTGCTCTCGCTGCATTCCAGCACGTCTCTGTACATGCCTCCAAGTGTCTGAACTCTGACCTGCCTGCCAGATAAATCCCATCCCAGAGGAGGCGAGCTCAGAGTCTACTTGAAATTTTAAACATCAAAATGAAGCAAAAGACAAGAGAAAGTTACTTAGAATAGTTGTTTGAACTTAAATTAGCTTTAAAATGACTCTAAACACGATATAAATAAGATAAAATTGACCCGTAAAATTTAATGCTTTTATCTTGCCTTAAGAGGGCGTGGTACATAATTCAGCTCTAAAGGCATTAATCTATAACTGTAGGTTTCTTGAAGCCAATTTGCGAAAAATAAACAACAGCAATCCTAGACAATAGTTTTAGCCAATATTTTAAACAAAAAATTTCCAGTCTTACGAACTTCTGAGTCACAATCTCTGACTCCGGAACCTTGTGGATTTAACTGCGACGCTAGAGATCACGCGTAACAAATTAGTAATTTTGTATAAATATTTACTCATAAGTTGTCAAATACCATTATCTAAGATTGTCATCGAGTATTTTATCCACGTTGGCTTCGAAAAAAGCGTAGAAATCAATTGATGTTTTCAGCGTTTATTTATCTATCGCACACTCTTAACAGTTAAATGTAAATTTTGAATAAAATTTCAATGTTAATTTCTCTTCTAGCATCCCCAATTAATATGTTGGATCCTGCCGTATACATCCTTATACTTGGTAAATTGTTATAATCAGCAAAAAAAATTAATTAAGAGAGAAGAAAAAAATTGAAATTACTATATGATAAGAAACCAAGTATGGGCTACATGCTAGTGCATGTCACAAGATCTTTACGAAAGAGCTGAAAAGTGCATGTTTGCTATGCTGAAATATTTACTAAAACATTATACGTTAGTATTAATAGACATACGTACTACCTATTACAAAATTTCGGAACTTATTAAATAGTAATATTTTGTAATTAATAACTTTTTGACCATGCTTTGCTGTGCTGAGATCTATTTTATGTCTATGAAATTACTACCCATAACAAAATTTGATTCCAGCAAACATGTAAGTTACATTACATAGGTACGATACATTTTTTGACCTGTCTGTTCGACAATGAGGATTTACATATGCATGACAAAGTTCTGATTGTGAATTAAGTAGTTGAAGTGATTCCACAACTTAACCTCAAATTTTTAACCTTCTTATTTATCTTCATGTTGTAGTTACTCGATGGAGATTGCTGGAGGTTTGGGGCCGACTGCGGGCAGAGTGTTTCGTATTGGGCTGATGGGATACAATGCCACACCAGACAGAGTCAAATTGACTCTGCAAGTCATCAGGGAAGGCTTGGAATACGCCCGGAGTACACGAATTCCATCCAGACTGTAATGTGTAGCAGCTATATTCGGAACTCGCAACCCACTTGTGTTCGATCTTGGTACATTTTCCTTACCTTTAAGAAAATGCAGTTGACTTTTTTTCTACAGGTACTGTAACTCATTCAATTTAGTTCAAATATGTAATGTCAGATTTTTTGTGTCTGTTTAATGG
Organism: Medauroidea extradentata; assembly: GCA_003012365.1. NCBI lineage: Eukaryota > Metazoa > Arthropoda > Insecta > Phasmatodea > Phasmatidae > Medauroidea > Medauroidea extradentata. The sequence goes on along the minus strand of PNEQ01042773.1, from coordinate 22,880 downwards.
TGTGTACATAATAGGATTAAAAATTTAAATACTTGAGAAATAAAATTTCTTGTGTAGTTCATAGGGATATTCCAGTGACCTTTATTACATGTGTCTTGAATTTGTTGAGGCCACTGTTGGTTGGTGCAGTAGCTAAGGCTCTCGCTTCCCACTAAAAAAATCTGGGTTTGTTGTTCACGTATGGGAATCATCCTGGACAATGCTGTTGGTCTGCAGGTTTTATTTGGGGATTTTCCTTTTTTCCTGTTCCTTCACTCCGGAGCTGCTTCATATGTCATATTTCCCCTCACCAATACCGGAAACCTTGCTGTTGAACACTCCATAATCTCGTCACTTCCCTTGTCAGTAAAATATATAAAGGTTAATTTGCAAATTATGTAATTTTGCTTCAAGAACAGTGTTATTACATTTTTTGATATGACATGTGGACGGGAGTGGGGTATGATGTCCCAAGATTCAGTAGGTCTTGATGTGAGTCCTGTGAAGATTACCAGTACCTACCTATCATAAATCACTGCATTTTGAGCTTAGGTGATTATGTTCACAAAAAAAATTGAGAATTAAAAAATACTTTCTTTTCTGTAGAAAAGAATAGATAGCAATAAATGTATGACCTTATTCCAATGTCAGATGTGGTTATGTATGTCACTAATTGTTGTTATTTTACTGTATACGTTTCTATATGCCTAGGGTAACTAGACTTACTCGTACTGAAATACCAAAGAACTTGAACCTAACCTCATTCAGTGACGTGCATTCTTACAAGAAGATAACTTTTCCCATTTAAATATACGCCAACCATCTCGTAGAATGTAGCCTGGCTGTCAGGTTACTGGTGTGAGATTTCTAAGTATAGAGCAATGTATGTCTCTAGAAGGTTTTACAATATATAATGAAACTTGGGGTTATCCCTTTTAGAGTTAACGTTAATAGAGCTAGTCTTGACCAAATGAGTGACTACAGGTTGACACAACAAGGAAGAGTTCTAGTAACGATAGTCCAGTGAGTGCATCTTCACATAAATAACAAGGGGAAGGCAAATGTTACTCGCCTTAGATTAAATATAAAAGGTTGGAGTACAAGAGGGTTTCAATGTAAGAGAAATGCCAAGTAAATTTGATTCCATGGGTTGCATATATCCAAGACAGAGTAAGATACATTACTTGATACAGGTTGAACACACTCTTAGTATTCATAGTATGTATTTTAACTACAACCAGACTTGGACCAGTCCCAATTTAAAGAAGACACAGGAAACATAACATTGATAACATAAGTTTCAACATGAGATACAAACGCTTAAATTACAACAAGAATTCAACTAACTGGCAGGGTATGGTAGACTGTGCAACATGCTACAACAAGACGTGGTACTAGAGACAAGGTGCTTCCGGCTGTTTCAACAAGAGACAAAAAGATGACATCTGGACAGGACGCTTCAGACCAAGAAGTAATGGAACTATAACAGAGTTGTGTTAGTAACAATGTTTACATGGTGATCAGTTCTTTGACCGCTAGGAGAGTTACAGCAATCTACATCAGTTCCTTTTTAGTGACTTGCTAGTGACTCATTAACTCTGTAGCACTAAAGGCCGTTACAATGCTTGGTAACATGATTACTGGTAGGCTAGTAACATCTCCGTAACTGCTTAAATGCCTTGACTATAAAGAAAGTGCATCCACACTATTCAAGTCTACATGCAGACATGAAGTGTGAGTTCATCCGAATGTTAATTGAACCGACATGGTACGTTCAAGCCAGGATCTACAAATGCGCCACCAGGCATACCTGACACTCAGACAGGTGGTTGGTAAGAGTTTGGGTTAGGTTAAGGAATGTTACCGCTTGTGACACAAAGGTAGGATACACGCAGATTGGGTCTTTCGGACATCACCAGCCTGAGGCAGACTGTGTGTGTTTGGGGGCCTTTTGGACATCACTGTCAGTAAGTATGAGAGAAAGAAAGGCAAGGTAAGTTTAAGGTTTTTGAAGAGGTATTTCGAAACTTGTGTCTAGCTGCTGAGACTGTGCAGGTAATTCAGCAATTATCAGAAATGCTTGGGGTTGCTTGATTCCTTAGCACCATGCCTCCTTTCCCATCACTCAGCACCACTCCTCTCCACTCCTACATGCAATTCACATTACAATATACAATATCAACATAGGCGATGTGTAGTCTATGCCAAACAAATATCATCACTCGCTCTTTCTGATGTCGCTATGGTATGCCATATATTCTTGTCTGATGAACTTTTTTTTTGTGAATAAATGTCCTATTCTATCTTAAGTAAAATCTTTGTGTCAGGGTGATTTGTTTTTCTAAATACAATAGGATGTGATATGTTAATTTTTCAGTATTTCAGTGGGGGTAGTACCATGAAAAAAAAAATATTTACATGAATCTTCCTAAATATGTTCACACCAAATACAACCACATAAAGTAATAATTCCGTGCAAATTTTAATTTTAAAGTTATTGAGTTTCTAAAATGCAGTATTTTCAAATGCTGCAGTAAATATTGAAAACACGTTCTTATTGACTTACATGCGTATGACGAAATTGGATAGTTGTTTTTGTTTGCTGCCTGCCCACAAGGCATTATTGTATGTTTTGTAATCTTACACTAACTTTAAAAACTGGGCAAATTTAATAGACCAGGTTACTTAAAAGCTAACTCGTAAAATGTGCTCGTTGACAATGCATGCACTGTTAGAGTTGAAGATTTTGTTAAATAATAACGAAGATTTGACAGTGAAATCATTGGTACTGAGTGAGTTGAGAGGAGTGAAGGCAGCAAGGTAACTCTCTCACATTGCGACATTTTAGTGTAGGTTTGAGTTTACATCAGTTTAATTCAAATTCTGGAGTGATAATTTACTACGAATCCATTTTATTGTGTTAAATCAGTATGAGGTTGCATGCATCCAAAAAAATTGAACCTACCGAGCTAACAGTTTGAGCGTTTAAGCAAATCTGTTGACACGTACAGACTTTTGATCTAGTGTTTAGATTGCGCGAATCGAGGAAGTAATGTAACACATTAATTTATATATTAAAAATCAGTTTTCTTTACAATTATAGTTACGATGCTTGTGAACGACCACGAAACCTACTGTAGTAGCGCTGCCATCTGTTGACACATTTCGAAAAACCTTGCCCACCTCTCGAATTATTGGCCAATCACAGGTGCCTTGAACTCGCCTATTGACTAAGCCGTTTTACAGAGCAAAAACACAATAAACTGAACAGATGTCGAGATTTGGTCACAACTTTTTAACTTAAGAGAACTTATTTATTTCCTGCTCACCGTGTCATACGGTACACAATATGCTGAAATAACCATTGCATACATAAACTATACTTTTGTCTCCAATAGCAGACTGTTTCAGGTTACGTATTTTGGAAACCATGCAGTCTGTCTCGTATTGTCACACGGCGCTGTAGTAAATGTTGTGTTTGGAGTAGATTTACAGTAATTGTATTGCTGCACAAAGGAGCTACTGTAGACGTTTATAACTATTCGGAGTCCCATCAATACGTGTTCTTACCACACACAACTGGATTTAATGCTATTTCACGAACTAAACGTAAGATGCTGTAGAGTTAAGAATAAACAGATATGCAATAACAAGTCCTGTGACGTCACAAGGACATCAACATGGCAGCACTCAGTTTTACTGAACTAAAATAAACACTTCCTTTATTTAGGTTTTTCTCGGGTTATACGGACGCAAATAAAGAAAGTGTGGTACTGTTAGTCATTAAATTAAACATACTTTTAAATAAAAGTAAAATTAAACAGTAAGTAATACCCCCATTGGTGTGGTAAAACAATTTTAGCTAAATTTTTTTTATGTTTAGTGAAATGTTTCATTTTATCACAGCCAGAGAACATAATAATACTTGTTTTTTCTGCATCATAGCTTTAGGAGTTATGAGAACAAACACTGTAAATGCGATCTCTAATGCCTCTAACTTGGCTAAAAATAGCTCAGCCATATCGCAAAATGTACTGCTCAGATTGAAAACAAATTAATTGAGAATACTTCAGTGTACATTGGTACTGATTTGCCTTGCTGACACAGTGATTCAACGTGTTTGGGCAAGCATTTAATTGCTTCTGTATTATTAGCTCAGCATCATCCAGGAAGTGTCAAATACAGGATAAAAGTAACATGAACTTGTAGGATAGACTTTGTGGTGTTTATCAAGGGGTGATAAGGAAATGTGTCGAGCTGCTGCTGGATTGTAAACAAGGCTGCACTGCAGTAGCACGGCCCTGGTGGCAAAAGACAAAACTGAGCCTTCCGCTCGCAGGTGACAGTCATATCTGTGGATTGCAGAAAAAAGTGTTAGTTCCAGGTAAAATAGTAATGTATAGTAAGAGGGGAGAAAGTTGGGTGAGAGGGGGCTAGCTGACTAATTAGGGCTGCTGGCCCCACTTGTGTACCTGCCAGAAGGGCTGAGTACCATTAGGTGGGCGGCGCAAATTGCCTCAAAATAGCCTATGGAAAACTCGGATTGGGACTGTCTGCTTGTACAAGTGTTACTTCCACAAAAAAACTACTCTCTTGGGTCACAAAATTACTTCACAGCAGAAGAAAAATATCCCAACTTTAATAATTAATGCGTGTGTTGCTGTTAAACACTAGAATTAACATACAAGAACACTTAAATTAATATTACATACATTTCAAAGAACAACAAACAGATACAATGCATAATTACATGCGTATTTCCTGTGTTTACTTGTGATTGCACTTTATAAAGTCAGCGCACAGTATTGGTAATACTGGTTAGGTACTTGGCAGTATTTAAAAAAAAATACTGATACGAGGCTAACAAAGTGCTCTTGATAAACAAAAGTACAAATAAAGGCTGCATCATCACAATCTTACAAGCTAACATATTACTCTGGTACAGAATAAATGGCAACCCGTGATTGGTGAAGTGCGCGCAAATGCTAGTACAGCTAGGTTAACATAGTAAAGTGTTTAAAAATAGGGGTAATCGTTAATGGGATCTAGTTGGACGTAACTGCAGTGCGTCAAGATTTCTTTCATTCTGATATCTTGAAAAATTAATTTACTCTTAACAAATTTTCTGTCTACAGGTCAAGGTACAACTTTTACTGCCCAGTGTGATTTCACACACACAGTATTTGAGCTCTGAATCTGCAGATGATGTGCAAAGTAGGCCATAAGTAGAATGACATATAGTACCATGTTCACAGACACACTTGCCAGACAGTGGAACAACTTGTTAATGCATAGTACACCAGGCCGGCCGTCAATGTTACGAATACTCATGGTTCCATTAATCACGTTGGCAAAATCAGTAAGGGTCTATTTTACCTGTCACTCCCAGCACCAAATTTTAAAATTGCATTTTTTCTGTCAAGTGCCTTTAGTCAAACAACGGAGTGCTTTCCAACGAGTGCATAGTCCGACCTCCGTTGCGTATGGCTTAAAAATAATGCAAATGATAGCTGAAATATAAATTTATATCACTAGCCTGATGTTTTCAGGTTAAAAAGCACACTTCTGAACTGTAGATATAACTGAACCTTGTCAAAAAAAAAAAAAGTAAAAAAACAACTCTGCAGAGCAAAAATTACATGAAATTGGTTTGTAGCGATAATCTCCCCCATTGTCACCATATATTTTAACACCTGGTACAAATCTGCTAGACATGGTTTCATAGCCAGCACAACACCCATATGTAAATAATTCATCAGAGTTAGAAGGAAAAAGTTGATGTTTTTTATTCATTTCACTTTTGTATATAACTTTGATATTAACTAAATTATCTCAGAACAATCCCTTGACATTTGATATTAATTTAATTAGTAAAAGAAAACTGTGAACAATTGTACGTGAATGTACATGGAAAGAAGTTAAGTACAGGGCAGATAGATGGCACAACTGTACGACTGTTCACAAGATGGCTGATAGCCCATTTACCAAGCCCTCATAACTGGAATAGGAAAAACAAATCCTTAACTGAACATTGCCGAAGTTTTATGCCTTTGTCTGACAACTTATGCAACAAAAAGTAAATGTTATAGTGAAATTATAAAGAATTGAAAAAATTATGCTATAATCATAATTTACAAATAGTTGGTTTTATTTAGCTTTAAAAAAATTTGAGGCAATGTTCAGTCACACGATGCACAATACTGTGGATGCGTTTTTAAAAATAATGTACCATCCCTCAGCAAAAAAATATTTTGCTTATTTTCACGACATAAAACGTGGTAGGTACTTTGGGCGACGAAATCTAAAAAACCGTTCAGTACATTGCTACAAAAAATTTAGCTACAAATTATGACATATTAGTGTCAAAACTTTGGAGCAAAATTTTGATATGAGTATCAGGTAGCAATAAAAAAAATATTTTCGAAATTGCTGCAAAACTAAGGAACAAACACTTAAAGGGGAGTCAGTACCTGCCATTTTGGTATAATAGAACTTCTGCATTTAATTTGCCTTACAAATTTTCAGTATTGTTTTATGCATTGACTAGGCAGAGGAAGTAGTTTCTTACATTGTATACAGTTGGCATTGGTTGACTACTATTGCTTAACCAATGACCATCCACGGAAATAATGACTTCCTTTCTCCAGAAAGTTACTAGTCAAAAACTAAGAAAGGTAGAGAAGGTGTGAAAATTTGATAATGCCTACTAATGTAATATCTGTGCCATGTAAGATAGAAAAATTTGATAATACTCATTGTATGGAACTTAAAGAGAAAATTTAAGAGTTCGAAGATGCCAGGTACTGATCCCCCTTAAGGAAAAATAAACTGAATATCTGAACGGGTTTGATATATACCGAAGATTTATCTAAATCATGTTCCAGGTCTTTCACCTCCTAAGAGCCTGAATTAAAAAAAAACGGGCTCAAAATATATCAACGATTAATTGAAAACACATTTAATCACTTTTTATCCCTTTTCAACTCGACCCTCTTGTCTGGTCCAGCGGAAAAATTATTTTTGAATGAAGTAGTTTTGTTACACTAGTGTCAGTGGACGACTTGGCCAGTAGCATTGGCACAGTTAATCATGGGTAGAAACAGCTGATTTTGCATAAATGGTGCTGGAAAACATACTGATTATGTGGGTTGAAGAGTTTCTATTAATTAAAACTTTTAACACACTCAGAGTCCAAAAATTACTCTCTTTTTCATAAACTGAAGTTTTAAAAAAACATATTTAATTTATCATATTAGAGTGATAAACAAAGATAAAGCTAAATAAGTTGTGTCATAGTTAAGAGATAAACTGGTTACATATTTCTTATGATAAAAAAACAATTACTATAATGCTAGGCAGTATGTTCAGCAGGTCAAGATAATTTCTTATTTTGTACTGCAATAAATGTAACAAATCAATAGAAACACTATCTAAAAACAAGTAGGCGTACAATAAATTTTCTCCCGTCATAATGCAAGTTTCCGTACAGCGAGAATCTTGCTTGGTTAGTCTACACTTATAAGTTATTTATTCATGCAGTAACAAATTATTGATATATTAACCACTATCATAAAACAAACTTAATGCAGCGCGGTTAATGTTGGCATGTGTAAGCTACATAAAAATGAAATAGGACACTATGAATTACTCTCTGTTGGATGGTTAATAGAAAATCATTTGATGATTGATAACACTAGTTTCATTGAGCTGTAATACTCCTCGAAAGTATTGGAAAAATCTGTGCCGATATGTTAATTTTAACACACATTTCCTAGAAATAAACAAAAGCTTAGGCCTATGCCTATCTTTACCAAGAAAACCACATTCCACTTTATTGGATTGCATGTACAGGCGAGCCCCGCAACTACAACATCTGCTACTACAAAAACAATGCAACTGTGACAGTATTCTCAATCCCTGCAATTAAAAATTAAAATTTTAAGAATTTAAAAGGAATAAAATGAAAAAAGTTAACATATTGTGTGCAGGAAAGATATTTTAAATACTGTATGTTCATTATAATTCAGCAATAATTAGAGGCCCGGAATTTTTGCAAATGCAAAGTAACTGCGATAAAATGTGAAAGTCTCTTAGAAAATGATAAATTCTCCAGGCGAGCGCTTAGATCCTCAGCGGCGTGTCTGGGCACATCAGCCCGCTGCTCTGTCGCTTGGGCCTAGATCCTGTATATGGTCGACAAGAAGAGGCTTGCCCAGATACTCGCACAAAGGCCAGACACACTTGTCAGGCGCTCTCAAAAAGCTTCCGCTCAGCTCAGATGATGACACTGCTAATTGGAACAAAAACTGCGTGTTCTGACTGAATAACAGCGGACCTATGTTGTTGCTTCACTAAGAATAATTGCCGCCGGCTGTGCTTTATCCGAGTCACACACACACCACGCATACAGAAGAAATCTCTCTGGGAGATACGATAGCGCTGTCTCTTTCCTCCCACATGCATCCACACACAACTACTCCTGCTTATCTCTGCTTAGCTTGCTATAGCTCATATTTTACAGCCTACGCCTTGAGCTTTTTGAGATAAGCAGCAAAGACGGCGAGTGAAAGGACACATTGGCATTACTGTCTCCTGTGTTAGTGCGTTTGCTGTTCTAAGTCATTTACCTTCATGCTCACACAGTCGGCCGTACGTGCTTTTATCTTTTAGTTTAATGGCAATTTCAAAATTTACTGTAGACTACTTACAAATTATAATTTTACACAATAAACGTCCCATAAACTTGAGCAAGAAGCAATAAATCCTTACTGGCTGGCCGTCGCATTGTTAAAGAATCATACACACCGTCAGGAAGAGTGTGGGAACAAGGGTAAGCCACCTTTCTCTCTCTCTCTCTCTCTCTCTCTCTCTCTCTCTCTCTCTCTCTCTCTCTCTCTCTCTCTCTCTCTCTCTCTCTCTCTCTCTCTCTCTCTCTCTCTCTCTCTCTCTCTCTCTC
>PNEQ01042773.1:0-13845 GCA_003012365.1 Medauroidea extradentata | reverse complement strand
TAGAGACCTATTTACATAATTTTAAGTACTTAAAAGACTTTGTGAGGTTTTATGTTACACTAATTGGTCCACCCAAGCAAAAAATGCTAGACTGCTTGGGAATGGGTTACTGCATACTAAGTATGTATATTCTATACTTTAAAATAATGATTTATTAAACAATTTGTACATGTATGCTTTACAGGCGTTGGCTTACACATGTATAATTTATGCATCACTGTAATTCGTATCAGCGGCTTGTAGAAGTCCTAGCATTTCCGCGTTTAGTTTTCCGCCTTTCCTGGGTGGTAAACATTGAATGGAAGAAATAACTGGATCAGATGTTACTAAAAGGCAAGTCTTGGTTTGTTGCCAAGCTGGAAAATTTTCTGCATTTCTTCTTCCGGTATCTACAGAAATTTTTCTTCCTTGCCTCTTGAGCTTCTTCACCTAACATTCCTATAGGCAGAAAGCTATAGAAACAACATGTGCACCATGTAGGAGAACCTTACGTACTGATGCTGGCATTGGGAACCATTTGTAATGCCTAACATAGCTCCGCCGTTTCTAATGTGTTGCTTTGAAGTGCGTCTACACTAACAGCATAACCACAGGACAACACTCTCAGTGTTACATTGCATCTGATAATTAGACATTCCTTGAGACCTTTAATTTGTGCATACGGAGATGAGTTTGGAAAAAATCGGCGGGCAGTGTTTCCATCGTGTGTAGTAGTTCCTTTACCATGTAGCACGACTCCAACCAGGATGCTCATTTGTGATCTAAATTTAGTTTGCATATCTTTCTCCATAGCAATTATATGAGCACTTCTGTGTTTATTTTTCTGCCATGTTTTTGTGTCTAGTATACCTACGACATGAATCAACCATTTATGGTGGGATTGCTCCCGGCCTCACCTCTTTCCCGTGCCGTCGGTCCGATTGAGTCCTCCCGAGTGATAGATGTGGGTTTGCTCCGCCCGGTGATCCGCTCGCAACGACCAGGCGGTTTGATTGTGGCGCCAGATCCTCGGGCTCCTTCGTTCGTTGGTCGGGCGCGCTCGGCACTTCTCGGCTGGGCCTCCCCTCCCTTCCCCTCCTGCCGGGGTTTGGGAGTGGTGACCAGCCGGGAGGGGCTCTTCACTCTTGCGCCTGCCTTCACCCGGGCTCGTCGTGTCTTGGTTTTCGCCGACTCTGCTCGATGCCCCGACGGTCCGACTAGGTGAGTGCTCGTATTTCAGTGTTTTTTAAAAGGGTCGCACGGCAAGGCACCGTCGTGTGTCCGGTCGGTAAGTCGCTTGGTCCCCTGGTTGGTTTAGTTTGCGAGTTCTTTCGATTTTTGTCGCGTTGGGCTGTCGGTGCGTCGAACGGGGTGTCGCCTGTATTTTGTCAAGCATTCAAAGCTAGATGTTTATGAATGTAATGTCTTTTGCGCTGCTTGAGATTTTGTGTAATTTCAACCTTGTGATTATAATGTATTTGAATCTTGCCAGTAATAAATGCCAGTATTAACCGTAAATCGTATGTTGTCGAGTACATTCTTTGTCAGCCCTTGTTCACAGTGTTCAACTCTCGGGGTATAAGTTTTCCAGCGTTGGTATTTTTTGTCAATTTAGGAACGGGAACAAGCTTCCTTGTTCGAGTTAAACGGACCAAAACAAAAGCTGCGCGACTCTGCTCGGGAATTCTTTCCCCAAGACGAGTTGACGTGGGTTTAATTTTAGTTGTTGGCAGGTTTTGTATTGTTAACTGTGGACATTGGTTGTCGGGAATGTTGCGCGTGAGTGTCGATTTTCTTCTTCGGTATGGGTACTTAGAGTTGCGTGATTATTTGCGCGAGGCAGGAGTCACGTTCGAGGACCATGAAAATGTCACCGCTTTGCGAACAAAGGCGTTGGAGTACGTACATATGTTGCTCGCTGCGGTAGGCGTCAGCGGCGACGACATTTCTTTTGTAGAAACGGTGAATGGGGCGGCGACAAACGGGCCGGTTACGGCCGTACAAACTGTTTTGATTAATCGGTTGAACGGAGTGCCGATACTGCGGGTCGTTGAACCCAACGTTGTGTTGCCTTTTTTGGTCAAAGTAGACAATATATTCTTAAGTGTGACACCAGTTGAGGAAAGGTTATTCCTGGCCTGTTTGTCTGGGCGAGTGGAAGGGCACGCGGCTTTTTTGTTGAATGACGTTATGACGCGCACCGGGCGGTGTGCTGATTTCAAAGGTTGTTTGCTTACTCATGCGGGGCCTCCTAAGGTGTGGTCTCAGATGAAACGTGATTTTGTTGACAGATATCAGCGGTCAGGCGAATCTGTCACACATTTTGTCGAGGAAGTAAGGTCATTTTCGTTGACCATGAACCTTTCCCGGCGAGAAGAGAAAATGGTGGGTTCTATTTTAGATCAGTTGAGTCCCGAAGCGCGCCGACATCGCTTCGTCAATGCTAGGCCGCACACGTTTGAGGAGCTGCGTGTACTTGGGCTCGCGATCGAACAGGAAATCCAATGTGAGCGAGATTACCATCGCTCCGTGACGCCGCCTTCTATTAAGGGGCCGGCCTATTTGCGGGAAGGCGGTGTTAATTCGAGACCGCCTAAGGCGTCGTCCGTTTCCCTATTGGGCGCGATTGATCCCGTGCCTGGCTGAAGTTTGAATCGACGCCCGGATGCGTTATCGACGCAATTATTTTCTGTTCCGCCCGAGGAAGGTGCGCAGAAGTGTGGAAATCGCGAGCAGTGTAGTAATTGCGCCGAGGTTGGCCATAGTCGCCTGACTTGTCGCTCGCCTAGAGTGGAAAGGGATGCGCGGATTTGTTTTAAATGTCTGCGTCCCGGACATTTACGTTTTTCCTGCCCGGGAAACTAGGCGATACTCCTCTTGTGCGTGTGAAGGGGAGTAGTAGAGTTAATTGTGAAGCACGCTTAGACTGTTTCGTGGAAGTATCTTGTCACGGGGAACTGCGGGCGGCGCTCGTTGACACAGGGGCGTCGCACTCATTTGTGCGGGAAACTTTTTTGAATAAATTGATTAACGAGGATCCTGCAATCAAGCGCAAAATCTCCGATGCTCATACCATGTCGGTTCACGTGGCAAATGGTGGGGTTGTCCGATGCACCCAATCCGTCCGACTTCATGTAAAATTGGGGCATTTTTCGTGGAGTTTCCAATTCTGGATATTTAGTGCTTTGGTCGCGGATTTAGTTCTCGGGGTGAATTTTCTGAGTCATGTACGCGCCTCGGTAGATCTTGATTCGAGGGTGCTTAGGTTTGGGTTTGCGCCCGATGTGGGATACCAGATTATTTCTACGGTTGGTAGGGTGAGTTGCCCGCAGGGGCAAATTGCAGCCGTCAATACTGGTGAGCGCTCGGTCGTTGAAGGGTTGTTGAGTGAATTTCCGGATGTTATTACGTCCGAAATTGGACGTTGTAATGTTATGCCGTATCGGGTTGGGTTGCGGGATTAGGTGCCCATCAGAGAACGCAGTTACGTTTATGGCCCGCCTAAGTTGCAAATTATGCGTTCCATAATTGAGAAATTTTTGAAAGATGGGGTAATTTCTCCCTCAACATCGGACTACTCATGTCCCGCGTTTTTGGTTAAAAAGGGTAGTGGGCAGGGCTACCGACTTGTGACCAATATGAGTGCTGTAAATAAAAAGATCAATTTGGACCCTTTCCCCGCGCCCACAGTGGACGACGCGCTTCAGCACTTGGGGAAGGCTTCAGTGTTCTCCGTTATTGACCTAAATGTGAATTTTCATCAATGTTTGCTGCATCCTGATTCACGTAAATATACGGCGTTTTCGACACAATGGGCGCAATTCGAATTTAATAGAATTCCTATGGGTGCGTGTTTTGGAACACAAGCGCTGTCCAGAGTGTTGGATCATGTTTTATCAGATCTAAAATTCCGTTTTGTCTATCATTATATAGACGATATTATCGTCTATAGTGAAACATTTGACGAACACATGGATCATTTGAAACAAGTATTGATGCGTCTGCTAGCTGTTGGGTTGACGGTAAATCCGTCCAAAGTTACACGTGGGCCTCCTTTTCGGTGAAATTTTTGGGATATGTAGTGTCGGCCGGGAGGTTAGTGTTGGACCCTGGGCGGGTCAGTTCGATTGTGCACTTCCCTAGGCCTATCACTGTGAAGGGTGTGTCCCGGTTCATCGACCTGTTAGGGTATTACTCGCGATTTGTCCCCCATTTTTCTGAGTTATCAGCTCCTCTTAATATGCTGCGGCGGATGACCGTCCCTTTTGTGTGGGGCTCTGAACAGGAGCGGAGTTTCCAGAAACTGAAAGACAGTTTGGCGGCTGCTCCTTCTCTCTATTTACCTAATTTTGACCTGCATTTCGTGTTACATGTGAATGCCTCTAGTGTTGCGTTAGGGGCGACACTAGGTCAGTTGCGCGATGGTGTGGTTGTACCGGTCGGCTTCGCCAGTCGAGCTCTGTGTTTGGGGCACCTCCAAGTTCGAGTGTTTTCTCACCGCTGCCGAATTTGACCTTTGCACCGACAATCAGGCCGTGTTCTGGTTGTTGAGTAATTCTAATGATTTTGGCAAGCTCGGGAGGTGGGCTTTTCGTCTGTTGCGTTTTCGTTTTGTGGTTCAACATGTGTCCGGTGCGAGCAACGTGGCAGCGGACGCGCTGTCGGGATGTATTGCCCGGAGGACTACGAGTGTGAACCCAAAGAATTGTCAGCCTTATGCTCTACTTTTACCACGCACGGTTCATTTTATGTGAGATTGCGAGAAGCCCAGGATGGTGACCCCGATTGTCAGGAAATTTTTGCCAGCCTTAATCGCGGCGCTGCCGTTCCTTTTCGAGTAAAAGACGGATTGTTATTTTTTGTGGGGAAAAACGGTACCTAGAGCAAACAGTTTGTTTGTATCCAGTGTATCCCGTGCTGAGCTCATGGCTTATTATCACGCCTCGCCCTTTGGGGGTCATCTGGGGTGTGAAGGCACACGACATAAAATCCGGCCTCGATTTTACTGGCCTCAGATGGATCGAGATGTACGACGGTACGTTCGGCATTGTGAGCTGTGTCTCAAGGTGAAATCCGCTAAGAACGCCAATGTTGGGCTCTATGCCGCGGATGAGGTCATCTTTGCCTGGGAGACCTTACACTGCAATGTGTTCGGTCCCTTGGTTAGGTCTGCGAAGGAATATGTACATTCTGGTCGTGATGGACATCTTCACCAAATTTGTTTTGTTGCTGGGCATCAGGGATGTTAAAAGCGCCACGATAGTGCGGGTTTTGACCGATAGGGATTGGGGGTTTTTTGGGCTTTTGGTCAACTTTGTTACCGACAACGCAACGTATTTTTGCTCCGCACAGTTTAAGGACATGTGTTGTAGATGGTCTCTGAATCACTTTACCAGTAGCCCTTATTATCCGTGTGGCAACCAGGTGGAGCGATTCAATCGCAACCTGAAGGCGACGTTGTCGGCCTTGCATCATGATCTGCAGCGCGAGTGGGACGTTGATTTGGATCTCGTGAATATGGGAATCAACTCGGCGGTCCATTCTGCCACTAAAGTTTCTCCCGCCAGGGCCTTATTGGGGCGTGATTTGATTCACCCCTTGTTGAATGTTTGGGGTATCCCCTCGCCTTCTCTCCCAATGTCTGGGGCCCAGCGTGAGTTACTGACGCATCAGGTGAGAGGCCATTTGGCCGAAGCCCGGGAAACCTTGCGGAAGAGGGTGAATGCTCAGCGGGTTGCTGGTGATTACCAAGCGGGACAATTGGTTTATTGCCGAAATTTTCAGCTACCTTCTAAAGTTAATGAGCTGGGTAGTAAACTGCTGTTGCAGTACATTGGCCCTTTCCCTGTATTGAGGTTTTTGGGGCCCAATACCGTTCTTTTGGGGGACCCTGACATCGATTGTGTCGTGCGAAAACCGCATATTTCGCACCTGAAGCATGCTCCGGATCCGGAAGGAGATTAATGTGTGGAGTTCCGAGTTTTGTTTCAGGAGTGGAGATTGTTTCTTCGACGTATCATCAGGGTTCTACTTTCACCCGGCTCTGCTCCGTTCCCCCGAACCCTACTGCAGAGCGCAAGAGTCGTTGTGTTCTGTGTTTTTTGTTTCATGGCGTTTCAATGTTGTGTGTGTAGGCGGCCGCGTGTGTGTATTTGTGTTTTTTGTGGTCTATGTGATTAGTACTGTCTTTGTGTTTTGTGTTGGTGTGTGTATTTAGTGAGTGTCTGGGGTTGTGGGGGTAGTGGTTTTGAGTACTAACCCGACACCAGACGACCCGACCTGAGACAGATGATAGGGTGCACCCAAGTTGAGAATGTAGTACACTCTGCTTGTGAGTGTAAAAATTTGTATTTATTGAGTCACCTGATTTTTATGTATATTTAATATTTATATGTGTATGTATTTAATTCTATAGGTGAACTGTTAAGATTTTGTACCCATTACGGGTAAACGGGTATTTAATGTATCAGGGATTTGTTGTTATGGTTCAATTTTGTATGAACCTCCCCCCTGCTAAGGTACAAGATGTGTGGTTTTAGTGTGTATCATATTTGAAAGCTGTTTGTGAGCACGTGTGGTGTTGATGGACTCTTCGTTCCAAGAAGTTTGGTTATCTATGGTTGTCATTGTATATTTTTGATACTATCCTTTTAAGATATTGTTTTTGGCATTGTTTTAGTGTGTTTTGCTTCATGATTTTTGTATTTTAGAATCTGTGTTTGATATTTCGCGCAAAGTTTACTAATCTACTGGTTTCCATTTTAGGAATTGTATTATCAATTGTTCTGAATGTCTTGATAAGAGAGTTTTTTGTGTGTGTGCATATTGATCGTCGGTTTTCGCCTTCGGCCTAATTGTGCCCTCGGCCGGCCGGCGGGAGAGTTCCATAGGATGGTCGGAGCGTGGTCCCGGGCGTCCCGTTCCCGGTCTGGGTGACGGCTTTGGCGGCCCTAGATGAAACCGGGGCACTCGAAGGTGGTTGTGGACTTGTTGACTTTGGACCCTTTACGACGGTTTAGGGTGGGGGGTTGTGGTGAGATTGCTCCCCGCCTCACCCCTTTCCCGTGCCGTCGGTCCGATTGAGTCCTCCCGAGTGATAGATGTGGGTTTGCTCCACCTGGTGGTCCGCTCGCAACGACCAGGCGGTTTGATTGTGGCGCCAGATCCTCGGGCTCCTTCGTTTGTTGGTCGGGCGTGCTCAGCACTCCTCGGCTGGGCCTCACCTCCCTTCCCCTCCTGCCGGGGTTTGGGAGTGGTGACCAGCCGGGAGGGGCTCTTCACTCTTGCGCCTGCCTTCACCCGGGCTCGTCGTGTCTTGGTTTTCGCCGACTCCGCTCGATGCCCCGGCGGTCTGACTAGGTGAGTGCTCGTATTTCAGTGTTTTTTAAAAGGGTCGCACAGCAAGGCACCGTCGTGTGTCCGGTCGGTAAGTCGCTTGGTCCCCTGGTTGGTTTAGTTTGCGAGTTCTTTTGATTTTTCTCACGTTGGGCCGTCGGTGCGTCGAACGGGGTGTCGCCTGTATTTTGTCAAGCATTCAGAGTGAGATGTTTATGAATGTAATGTCTTTTGCGCTGCTTGAGATTTTGTGTAATTTCAACCTTGTGATTATAATGTATTTGAATCTTGCCAGTAATAAATGCCAGTATTAACCGTAAATCGTATGTTGTCGAATACATTCTTTGTCAGCCCTTGTTCATAGTCTTCAACTCTCGGGGCATAAGTTTTCCCGCATTGGTATTTTTTGTCAATTTAGGAACGGGAACAAGCTTCCTTGGTCGACTTAAACGGATCAGAACACATTCAAAGAAGTGTATGCAATGTAGATAAGCCATATTCACAAGTAATTGTATCTTCAATAAGTTGCATGAGTGCTTTGTAAGGTTAGCTTCAATTCACATTGACAACGCCTCATTTGCCATGTATGGTATAATAAAGGTACTTAAATGTTTATCTTAAGGCTTCCCAACTGCAGTTTTTTGTTTAGCTTGTGTTGGTGCAGTGCATCCCACTTCACGCACCTGGTAATCCTCCTGCAATCTTCCCTCTGAATGGAGACTCATCTGCGCTGCGTAGCTGAGGATATCTGTGTTATGTTTCGCCCACAGAGATTCAGCTTTCCGTCTCTTGCTTCTTTCACTGCAGGCTGCAAACACTTTCTTCGGGCTACCACCTGAAAAGTGGGAATTTATGGATGCATTATTGAAATGTTAACGCTTTCTGTTTTACTTATCTTAACATTTTGAAGTATCGTACATCTTAAAGCAATGCGTAGTAGTACTACTGTCAATTTAAATTGAAGTTATTTCTTCAAAGATTAACTGTATCTGTATTGAATAGTTCCTAAATTTTTATTTCCATATTATGGTTCGTACAATTTTTTTCATAGCAGTAAACTGCACAGGTTTTCTTTGCAGCCAAGTATCAAACATTTGTTATAAAAACATGACTAAATCAAGGAAAGTACTTTTAGACGTATAGTGAATTATTTTGCTAAACATCTACATTCATTTGTGCATCGTATAACTGCACAGTCTTCATTATTTAAAGCATTTCGTTCAAAATAATTGACATATCTAGGCATAAACGAGCACCTGGTATAATTAATACAAATTAATTATTATGTGTGATAATTATTTACTTGTCATAGACAAACTTCACAAATTTAGTTTACTAATGTGTATCAAATGTTTATCAGTTACTATAGTGCATTTATTGCATTTAATACTGAGCGAGGTGGCACGACAGTTAGCAAGTTGAGCTCATATTCAAGAAGACACCAATTCGGTTCTCGGCTCCAACCATCCTGATATTGGCTTTCCATGTTTTCCTGAAATCACACCAGGCGAATCCTGGGATGGCTCCCTAATGACGGCCATGGCCAATTCATTTCCATGTATCCTTCAACTGGTCAACTGTATGTGATTCCGTCACTAGGACCTAATAATGACCTTAGCTGGCACGGAGAGTTAAGCCCAACAAAAACCAATTACATGTCATACTTTAAGCGTGAATTCGAAGTTTTAAACGTAATTTATTGATGAAACATTTTCTATCTAATTGAATATTTTGCCTTACCTTTTCTTGAAGTTTCTCCTTCAGATGATGTTGTATTGCTGTCCTTCATGGTTACTACCTCTTCTAACTAGTCTTCATAGCGTTTGATAAATGTCTACCTGTTTCGAGAGCATTCATCCCACATCCTTGAAATTGCCTAATAATACGTGCGAGCTGTCGAGTGTATTGCTCCAAGATGCTCAAATTTGCACCACATATACTCTCAACGCATTCGTTCACATAACAGTACCGTATATTCCAACCAGCCGAAGATTTTTCCGTTAAATGTTTAAAAAGGTCCTGTCTTGTGAAATGCATTGTTGCCTCAAAAGTTAAAGTACTAACTTACATAAATTTATGTCATACTTTTCACTCATAAAACATTTAGACAATACCGCGATCTGAAGGTCGTTACATCACTTCATGTGCACGGTTACATAGCATATGAACTTGTGGTTGTTATCAATAGTTGCACATCTCATTTCTGCTAACACTGCGCACATAATGTAGACATACGCAAGTACCTGTCACTCATAGCGTCTACTTAGGCTGCACGCAGTGTTGGTGATGGCTATGTAAAATGGGCCCAAATTGACAAACCCGCAGCCCACCACACGTAATATTTACCTAGTACTTCAATCTTGCTCCTAAACGTAAAATGAGATCTTGATCTAGAGAGACTTTTTTGTAGGTGTGCGTTTAATGGATCATACTGTTTAAATTACATGTACATTTAATTACGTTACTTTACATATGTTTTATTTCTTTTAGGGCAAAATGTGTGGAGTTAAATAAATCGCAAATAAGCATAATTTTCACTACAATAACGAGCATGTCATTATTTGCATGCGTATGGTTTTTATGATCTCTCAAAATAAGCTGTCATGACAGTATACATACCCCAGGTGGAAATAAATAACAGTATTTTGTAGTCTTAGACATCCCTCTTTAATCCTGCGTGGTTTTTGTTTATGTTCTATGTACCTATTTCATTTTAGGAGGTTTTGGCCAGGTTTTTCAGTCCTCTGGCCCACTGTGTGCCGGAATAAAATCACAAACTTGTGAACTTGCTCAAAGTCAATGCGGACATGTGCGCCCACTTCTGTTAATACTTATTGGCTTCGAACTTAACTTTGTGCTGCCACTAAACACAGTTCACGACTAGTGCGCGAAAATAAAGTAACTACCAATGTTGGCGTTGCTCATTTTTGCTGGCAAAGACACCAGCATTACCTGTCCAACAGACAAGTGAACAATTACGTTCACCTGTCCAAGCTGATTTTTACATGTCTCGGGCAAGCGCCCAAATTATTTGATGTGTGCCGCAGTGTTATGGTACACAGAATTATCATGAGAGCATGCATGCTGAAAAAAAAGTCTACACTAGTCAAACTGATTACTGCATGTACTACGCCAAAAGTAACACGGCATTCACCTCAACTCTTTGTCTTTTTGTGCCGGCAAGTTGTGTATACATTTCAGTAATTCATTTTTATTTTATAATGATGCTAGAGCACGGTGCTAGAGTAACCTGCTGCACATTGCACAGTAGCTAATTCTGGCGAAACAGCTAAACACTGCCTCTTTGGCTGTCCGCCTCCACGTTTTTTCGACTACCTCATGTCGTTTATCTGCCGCACTGCAGCCGACCAATTGCCAAGTACGTCACGAGGAAGGATCTAGGCCTGCACATTGTTACGCAATGCCGCCTATACGCACCACGGCACTCATCGCTGGCGCTCACTGGAAACTTTTATGGAAACTTGGTAACTATTTTAGGCTTGTCTGGTATTAATTTCCTCAGAAAAATTATGCCTATTAAATGATATTGTAGAGTAACTGGCCTCACCAGCCATGTGATTTCTTTTTCTTTTCCACCTTAAGCGTTGTCTATGTGACCCCAGAGTTAGTCTAACACCGACCATAATGCCAGCCCACGCATAAGAGCCCCCAACTCACTAAGGCAGCTACCACTTACGTATATTTTTTTTGACCCTATAAAGTCATGTGCAGTTGTGAAGTGAAGCCCCACATTTCATAAGTTGCTTAGTCTGAGCGGTGAGCCTGCCTGGCTTGCAGAGTGAAAGTGCTTCGTTTGTTCGCCGAAGTCCCATCATTTGATTTTGAATAAATTTAATTTGTTAATTAATTGTAATAATTTTTGCTAACATCAAGATCTGTGGATGAACTTTAGTCCTACGAGGCTACTGAATGCCATCCTGAAGAAGGAAACCATATTTTAATGTAAAACTTTTGTAACCAATTAATTGTATTTATTGTGGTGGGCTACCTAGGGCTAGTGTTAGCTAAAACTCAATAATTGATAATTTTAATTATTTCAATCAAGTCAATTTTGTCTTAGAGACTCCTGACTAGTCTCATTTTGTTCAGCTTTAAATTTCAGGAACTTTATCTAAGTAACTTATTGTTGTAATGTGTGAGCCAAAGGCGTATTTAATATTCTCACTTTTCATGTCAGTTTAGGCTTGTGGATTGCAGCAGGCATGCGACAGGCTGGCGCCTGTACGCCACGAGGTTTCCGGCGATGGCCGCAAATGTATTACTCCGCCAACGGCGCCTTTTATTGTTTCTTCAATTTTTTACTAACCTGTAAAAAATTAACGTAAGTGAGAATTTATGTATCAAGTATTAAGCGCCAGGAGTCATAGGATTTAAATTGAGGGTTCTACGTAACCCATGTCATTAGTTATAATTAAAAAGAGTTCCGGAGGGACGTGTGCGCTGGGTTGGAGGCTATGGCACCCTTGGTCCGCCGCGTGTGCCCTGGACTCTCCCCAGTCTTTCCTGAGCTGCTGCACGATGAAGACGTGTTGGGACCGCGGTCGTAAGTTCGCCAACCCACCCACGTGGTTGGGTAGTACATG
Organism: Medauroidea extradentata; assembly: GCA_003012365.1. Classification (NCBI taxonomy): domain Eukaryota; kingdom Metazoa; phylum Arthropoda; class Insecta; order Phasmatodea; family Phasmatidae; genus Medauroidea; species Medauroidea extradentata. The sequence goes on along the minus strand of PNEQ01042773.1, from coordinate 1,927 downwards.
CGGTGGATAACTGGCTTCTTTGAGATGCCATAATTAAATTTTCAGTCTGCTTTACTTTTATCTACGTTAGCCGCTAATTAATTGCGGTAGATTCAGTTAAATTTAAATGGCTTAATATTTTCATTGTGCAAATTCAGAAGGCGTGTGGGCCCGATGGAACTCTTTCAGTAACAAGTAACTCTAAAAATGGTCTAGCTGCAGCAACCCATTTATAGGAGTAGCCCACCGGTGGAGCGTTTTTGTTTAGTGATTCTGTAAAATCTGAATAACTTCAGCACTATAAAATGCCATCCTCCTAAAATTTAACTATTTTATTTAACGACATGCTTGCACGCCTTCGAACCCACTAGTGAACCCTGAGAAGAGAGATCTCACTCTACCGCACGTGATGCCGTGGTGAGCTGTATAGAGACTGTATAACTTTTGAGGTAAGGTGGGGGCGAGTACCACCACAATATCGTTATTACTTTCTTGAAAATTGTCTGTTTTAAACTGGTGATCATTTAACACAAATTTAGATAAATAAATATTTTTAAGGTGTAGAAGTCGGGTAGTTTCGAAACAACAACGCTACTATGACAAATTTCTCGAAACCATTGCGTGTAATAGTAGCGAGGCTCAACTGTACCCTCACGAAAGTAAATCAATCAGTACACAAATATGGTTATACCTAGCCAATCAGGTGTAATGTCGGAATACTACATTAACCATCTTCGTTTTAAATATCACTTTTCCTCCAATCGTCCTAGGTTGGTTCTGCCATGTTAAAACCTCAATTTTGCATCACAGTTACTTTGACAACAGGAAAAAAGTCTAAACAGCAAATCACTATGCTGCATAGTCAAACAATGTCTCCCTTTAAATTTAAATATATTCGCAAGCAATTTTGGTAAGTTATTTCTTATTTTCTATCAAGTGGTGTCATAAACCACTAGGTAGGCGTACATGCCCAATGACTTGCAGCAATAGGCAATATGCAATATTGCGTTACTACATGTTCCAGAAGACAGACAGCATACACTGTACTACAACTTTTCGATGGCCTGTCATTTACTTCATTCATTTTGCAGAGTAATTGTGATGGGGAAATCTTAGTTTGAATTCCAGTCAAAGCCAGATACTCGGAAAGCGGGCATGACCATCCATAAACAGTTTTTAGGCGGTCACTGAATGCAACGAGTCATAAAGTGATACAACCTGTTTGTACAGGGCCTGTATGTTTTTATAAGAATTCTGGTGACCTACCTTCATGCAGTAGTTGGAACACCGGTCTACGGTGTGAGAGATTTTGGATTCTAATCCCTTATAAAAACTTGCAGCACGGGCAACTGACATAAAATATTGCGCAAATATTAGAGGCAGCAGCAGAGGAGACTGCTATGGGAGAGTGCTGTAACCAAACTCCCAAATACCTATTACTCACAGCTTGCTGACAGTTTCATTTTTTATTTTATTTACACAATAATGTTAAATTTTAAAAGAATAGCACACAAAGCCCCAATGGACAACAGGTAGTATTTATACAGGGTGTTCGGAAACTCTTTGCCCAAACTCCGGGAGGTGATTCCTCATGAAAAATGAAGTAGACATTGTAGTGGACACTTTACCGAAAAGTGAATATTAAGGGCGTAGTAAGCCTTCGAAAATCGGGTTTGAAAACGGTATTTTGTCAAAATATCTCAAACGGTTAAGAGTAAAATAACGAATATTTGGGTGATGGTACGAATTAGTGCGATCGGTAACATCAAATAAGTACAGCCTTCAAACCACCCCCGTTCATGAAATGAATAGGGGTTGCTTTCTTAAATTCGCATAAATGAATGTTTGCGTGTCGTTGTGGAACATGAAATGTAGTCTACTCCACGAAGCACTCCGTAAGGACAAAACATGTCCTCTTGTTGCAAATGCCTACATTGCACCGTTTACG
>PNEQ01042768.1:0-10417 GCA_003012365.1 Medauroidea extradentata | reverse complement strand
ACTGACCTTTCTTTCACGTATTTCTTTGCTATTTTCCGTGTATAGTACGCACCCCGGAATTTTTATCAGTTGTTTTGGAATAAAAGTGTATGCTATACACGAGTAAATACGGTAACTCCCACATTGTAGAAAAAAAGACCAGGCAGATTGCATAGGTACTGCCACTGTTAGGAGAGCAACTGGCAGAGTAGGATGCGAGACACTAGAGAAAAACAAACTACAGACAAATCTGGAACAGGCCTGTTTTTGTAGGAAAAGACATGGATTTGTACAATGGGTTTTTAAATAAAAAACCTCTCAATTACTACTCAATCCTGAGTGACAAAAAAAAACTTTGGGTCGAAAATTTGTTGGAAAATATATTTATTGCAATTTTTTTTATGACTATCCACTCTATTCTTCTTGATGAGTGATGTACTGTAAGTTACACATGTCTAAAAATAGATGGTTCCCTTTCTCCATGCCAGCACCAGCCTAAATTTCCCCATATTCCCAAAAATTATAACATAATCGAGAAACAAAGTTTTAGCATGCAAACTGCATCCATAGAAATAAAATAAGAATATTAGTGAAAATATACATCTTATAAATGAGATAATGTCCTAAAAGTATAAATACTACAGTAGAACTTCAATTCCCAAAAAATTATAAATTATGTCTAAATTGTGTACTTTAATTGTTTTTAACTATTACTGATCGAAAACAAATTAGTGAGATTTTAATAAAATGTTTGTTTAATTTTAAAGGCAAACTTTTCTGAATAAAATGATACCATGTAAGAAAGACTATATTTAGACACAAGTAGTAATTTAACTACAGTCTGTGGTTCCCGAGAGTTGTGTTGGATAAAAACTTGGTGAAAGAAAAGGCAGATCATAGAAGACATCTACCATAAAATGACCGCATGCTGATACAAGTTCATTATTTGTCACAAGTGTTTGCTGCATTTACCTAGTAATATATAATCACAGTCCATAAAAGTTTGCAGTATATTTTTAAGCCTAATTGAAGTGAAATATAAATGCATTAATTCAGCAGTACATGTTTGTGTTTGCGTGCCAGGTGAATGCAAAAGCAAAGCTGCATTTTTTGCTCACGTGACTGCTCGCCACCCCTTTCCATCCAGCGACCTTCCGGCAAGAGCACAGAGCTTACACACGTTCTGTGCAACAAACTTCTTACACGCTATGTCCGTCATGGGAATGTATGAATAATGTTACCTGCATAACAGATATATCATAATTATTACTCAATGTTTTAATTACTGTATAAATTATCAAAATTTTCACTCGCTTGTATTAATCATGGGTGGCTGGCAGAAGCAATTTCTCATGAGGAAAGAAAGGGGGGGAAAAAAGGCAGCACTGTTCTTTTTTTTTTCTGGGAGGGAAGTGTCAAATAAAAAGGCCAAGCGGCAGGCTGAGGAAGTGAAGGAGTGTTGTGCAGGCCAACAGGACGCGCACAGGCTGGCAGGCAGCAGCAAGTGACCTTGGCAGGCTATTTAAAGATAAATGCGGAGGAGGAAGGGTCAAGCCCCACCGCAATGGCTCTCCACCCTGTCACACTCTAGACAGTATGAATTTTATCTTTCACCTCTCTCTTTTCTTTGTTGCCAGCCAGTCTCCTACCCCTGCCTCCCCTTGGCCGTTCGTAGCCTCCCTCGCGCTACTTCTCCACCTCCTACTCCCATGTCCTCTCACTTTTCTTTACTTTCAACTACGTCTCCTTCCCCCCCTCAGCCATCCTTTGTAGCCTCCCTCGCGCTGCTACACTGTCTTATAATCCCGTGATTTTTTTTTTACATACTAGCAAGGCACAAAAATTTTTTTCCCTGGACCTTGTTACAAAAATCGTGGTGCACTCTATACACGATGGCGCATTATACACAAGTATATACAGTATGTCACTGCTAACAAAATACTGAAGGACTATGAAGAGGCAACAATTTGGGCAGCCCTCCAAATGCACCACTGGCAGGAAAATTCTAAAGAGCTGCTCTCCCAAGCGGCATAACAGAGAGATTTAACTGTCAGTTGCCATTCCTCCTGCAGTCAAAAGTGTAGGAGGCAATTCGAAGGATTTAAAATATTTCTGCATCATCACACAATTTCAAAGCTGAGCACTGTAAGTACGGTATGCCTAGACTGCATTTCAGGATACACACACACACACACAGAGAGAATTTTTTAGTAAACCGACATCTAAAAAAATATATTATCAACATTTTTATAAAAAATATTTCTCAGTTAGTGTTTGCACAAAATACTTGTAAATAATTAACAATTGGACGTAGATCATGGCAAGTTTCCATATTCTTCAACCTGCTCGACCTCTCTACATGGGATTTCTGGCTCATATTGTTCTACTCTGTCCAGAAGTGTCTCCTCGTGACCTGGAGAATAGTACCTGTGGTAGAAAATCAACAGATAAGTCATTATGTACAATAAAAAACATTTCATTCATTTTACACTTTGGAGCTACTTTAATATTGCAGTACATTATGGAACTGCTTTTCAGAAATGTCACGCATTCTACACTAGCTGTACTGTTGCTGCCTGGGCCATCTCTCAGCAATATTACACAGTTGTGAATAATACTAATGAATGATTAATCACTGTTCATCACCAGCCCCAACAAGATTTGTTAGATATCAAGTAAACATTCTGCTAGGACAAGTATTTGATGCACTGCATTTGCGTAAACTGTACATGGTAATAATGTATAAACTGAAATATGGTGAACGCTTGATACCTCACATTTAATTTTGACGTTACAATTTTTTTAACGTACCACATTTACCTATTGTACGTTTATCACGCACTTTTTTTTTTAGTTCAAAACACAGGCTGTGTAAGACCCACGGGCAACTGTGGTAGGCTGTCTACAGCAGCAGAAGGAAAGGCGTCATCAGTGTACTAGTGGAAAAACAACAAATAGTACATACTTTAATCTCTATGGGACAAAAAAAATGTAGCATTTCATGACGGGATGTAGCTGTCTGGTTACAGCTCGCTTGGTCACAATTTCCACTACACAAAACAGTAATATTTCTAATAGAATCGCAAAACTCTTTTTTCTGCTACTCTTGCACATACTTGACTAACTCTTTCTTAATTCTGGAAAATTTCCCATGTTTCCAACCAAGAAAACCACTGACATTTGATTTTGCAGTGGCACACTGTCTGTCATGCCGCACTTGTGTTTTGGTGTAAGATTTTACCACTGCGGGTATGAAGTATTACCAACATACCAACTCTTACATCATCACCTAAATTATTGTAAATGCTTTTTTTTTTTTTTTTTTTTTTTTAAGAAAACTGTTGGTGCTGGCCACTTGTACCAATAGATGAACACTATGACTGCATCAAATGGCCATATTATATGACAGCGAAAAAGTTCTATGAAATAAGAAGATGGTCACTGCTTTTTTATACTGGTGGTCTGTTTTAACTATGTTCATTCTGTATGGTTTAGATCTGGTTTCACTAAAACATTTTAGAAACGTTATAATTTTATCCAACACCATTTTCAATATCTTGTACAAAAATGTATTTGAAATTTGGATTCCAAAGGTGGCTATCTCACGAATTGGGCTAAGGCTACAAGTAGCAATGTGCAATTGTCACCATTTTCCACAAGGATTCACATTCTGAAATATTTTGAGTGAGTACTAAATGGTTAGATAAAGACAAAGGGCACATAGTACCTTCCTCAGTTTGAGTTGATAGGTGAATTCAGTTTGTGAATCCTTGCCCATGAGCATAGCAAAAGTTACAACGTTATGTTACGTACAACATTGCTTGACAGCTCATTTATGCAAAACATATTCTCTGTCCAATATGTTATAGTCTGGTGGCTTATGTCAAATTTTTCACAGAATTGTGCACTTAACGAAAAATTAATTTTCTCTTCTGATTCATACTCTCAGACTTTAATTTTGAAGAGTGGAGACATCGGAAGTTATGTATACTGAATTTCTCCAAAAGTCAGTGGGATTTACTATTCTGAGTTGTAGCATTGCAGGACAAGGGGTTTTTCATTGCTGGTGAATTAGTATTTTATATAATCTTAATTTTATAATATAATATTTAAAATTGTAACTTTTATTTCAGTGGTCTCGGTTCCAGAATGGGAAAGTAAAGGCACAATTTTTTATTCCTGAATGTTCTATATTTCAGATAGGGTGTAATGTTTGTTGTTATGGCCAGGTGGCCTTGGTAGGAGACAGTAGCTTTGTTTTTCTTTTCGTGTTCTGGTTTTTTCTGCGGGAGTTTCGGCGCTGCTTGTTTTATTGCGTAGTTTATAGTTTTGCTCTAGGGGGTTCTAGATAATGGAATGAATGACGAGGGTCACGCCACCAAGAACCAGCCAATGAGAGCACGGCGTGTGGCGTCCCTTCGCCCTTCGTTCTGGAATGTTTTGCCTCCACCATTTTTTTTTTTTTTTTTTTTTATTTGAAGTCACGGTGCGAGCCGGATCGGGATAGGACGCGCCCAAATTTTCTACATGAAGTGAAGTTCAGGAGTGACAAATTTAACATGTACATGGTGTTCAAACTTTATTCCCTGCATACATGTCGTCATGCATCGGATTTGAATCCGGAAGGTCAGGCAGCATTCCATTTGTAGCTTGGACGGGTGAATGTATGTGTTCACTTGTCTGTTGGGCAGGCAATTGTAGTGTTATTTGCCAGCAAAAATAAGCAACGTCAATATTGGTGGTTGCTTTATTTTCGCGCACTAGTAGTGAACTGTATTTAGAGGCGGCACAAAGTTAAGTTCGAAGCCAATTAGCAGTAACAGAAGTGTGTGCATGTGTATGCATTGACATTGAGCAAGGTCACAAGTTTGTGATTTTATTCCGGCAGTGTGCCGACAGAAAACATGTCTGACCTACGTGAGCGCTACCAAATCTAGAGAGACAATTCGTTGAAAAGCAATGCTAATGCTAGACATGCTCGTTTTCACACATGATCCACGCGTGATTTTTTTTTTTTTTATTTCTTCTCCTTCAGCTGTCCAAACAGATTCGTTCCAAGACAAAAAAAATTTGACTAACTCTTGCAGAGATGCCAATCTTGTGGGATGCCTATCAGTAGTGAGCAACATTTGGCTATTCACCCGTCCCACCTAATAAACCAAGGGGTCCTCCCCCGGAAAAATTTTGATTTCTAGGTGCAAAATGGTGCTATTTATGCAGTTTTCGTGGTAAAAACATCAATATAATTTTTTTTAAATATTAAAAAACAAATATTACATAAAACTAATTTGTTATTAAATATAAATGTATTTGACTTACCCAGGAATCAGGGCAAATATGCAGGTTCATATGCCGTACAGTTAACTGTTCTTTGGTTTTCAGTTCAATATAAAACAAGTTGCACACAAAAGTTCTTGAACACACAATATCTCCTCAAAAACACTGACATTTAAGATTAAAAAAAATAATGTAATCCATGTCTATGTACACCCTATTAGCCTAAATAAAAGCTTTGTTAAACAGGTTATATACAAAACACAAACACAATGTAGCAGTTTTTACAACAAATTATTTTTCATTAATTAAGTATTTTTGTTGTGGCTTCTTTTGCATTACTGAGTTCTTTTGCAGTGAAACACTTTTGAAAACATGCCTCTGACGAAGAAAACATTTCTGTCTTTTCAGTTAAAAGAGCAGACAAGGTTTTCGTGCTTAAATTAGGCCTGAAGTCGGTTTGATTTTTTCGCACAACACTAAAAACACGTTCTGTTCCAGCATTACTGTGTGGGATCAACAACACTGAAATCATCACCTTGGGAAGTGTTTTGTATTTCATGTTGCCAGATGCATCTTTCAGTTTTGAAATTTTTGTCCAGGCAATGTTCATTCTTTCACAGCCTAAAATATCTTCGTTCAAAGGATCTGCAGTGTAAGATGCAAACTCCACTTCGAGACAATCTTTATCAGCGCAAGACACTATTGAGGGAAACAACTCAATAAAAAACATAATTGATGCAAATGAAGAACTTCCTCTCAGGGATATATCAACAACTTCCGCATGCTTCAAAACCTTGTCTTCAAGTGGAAACTTTTCAACAATGTATGTGCATGATTGAAAAAAAACTTCGCACACATTTGTAGAGTTTCTGTTGATCACTGACAGGCAAACTGCCTCCTTCAGTTGCTTCCTTCATGTACTAACTTGTACCCACACCGATCACAAGTTCGCCATCATCTTTCTGTGAATGTTTACTACCAAATTTGATATTTGATAGAGATTTTAAACCAGGCCCTGACTGCTTTTCTACAGCTGTTGGTTTCAAAAACCTTACAATCAAATCCATAAGGAGTGAGTTGATTAATCTGCTAACCTTAAAAATAATAGGAGCTTCTTGCTGCAAAAGCACATTATACTTTGTGAAAACTGGAAGAACATTCTTTAAAAATAATAGGTATAACTTGGTGGTGCTATCTTCCATTGCAGACTTCACAGCAACAAATTTGCTGTTAGAAGTTTCTTGTGTGTGCGTTTCTTCACCAACATGAAAAAATAACTTCAATGGTTCCCACTGTTCCAAAATTCTGTTCACCGCATCACTAAGACACAACCATCTTGTGTTCACATGTTTCAATATTTTGTGACTTTTCAGGTCCTGTCCACACATTTCTTGGCATAGTTTCAATGTTTTCTTTCTTTTAGAACTTTTTTCCAAAAATAAATAGATATCCACTAAAAGTGATTCTACTGCAACATTTACCTCTAAGGTTTTAGCTGCCTTTTGGGCTGCTAAATGAATGAGATGACAAATACATCCCCTGAATCATGGAAGGATGCTGCTGCTTCAAAAATTATACAACACCCTTAAATCTTCCAACCATAGTATTGGCGTTGTCACATCCAAATGATAAGCAGTTTTCCTACCTCAACATTTTTGCTTTCATTTCACAATCAAGAGCCCTGAAAATGCCCTCTCCTGTGTTATCACTACATTCCACAACTGAAAATAGCAAAGTTACAATCCTATCCTGTTCTTCACTAAAGAACGTCACAATCAATGGATACAGTTTGCAGTCATTATTATCGTTGCTGCCATTCGTACACAACGAAAACGGCCCACTCTGCCTGCTATTTACTATGTCAGAAACTGTTGCTTCCGACATTGTCTTGACAATCGCGGACGTTTTTGTCTGCCCACAAGCATATTTTTCCGCTATTTTTGAGTCTGGGAACATTGACTTAAACAAAAGTTTTGCGTGATCTGCGGCTGACAACGGGAGGTTATGCTCAACTAAAAAACGAGTGAAGTAATATTCTGTTTTAATAACACTCTGATCAGCTTTTGGTACAAAAAATGAAGTGAGCGATTTGCACTGACCTTTGATACGCCCTTATTCTTCGTGTTTTTTAGACTTCAAGTGTCTTCAACAGTCATCCCGCCCTCCATGTTTCACGGAAAGGTCACAGTTACAAGTGTTGCAAAACACGTGGTGAAGTGACACTTGCGACTTTTGTAAACATGTAAATTCTTCTGTGTAACTTTTTCGGTACTGTTAATTCGGTAGAACTTGCTCTTTTGCAACACTTTCAACGAATCCATCACTATTCTCACGTTTATCGGACATCGTAAACACGTAACCATAAACACACACTACACTGCCATTACTGAAAACAGAAGAAAGAAACTCGAGAAGTCCGCGAGTTAAAAAATAAATAAATAAAACAGCATCGCTGGAGACTATCGGAGTGCACTGTGCTGCTATCTCTGATCTGTAATACGAACCTCTTGGCATACTCTGCGTCTGTTCAATACGTGTTATACAGCACAACAAAATGCAGTTTGAGAAAACTAACGTGATTTGTTAGAAAATTCAAAGTTTGTGAAATTCGTAGTTTTTTGCCTGTTGTCCGTATATTCGTAGTTTATCGTAGGAACTACGGAAAATTCGTAGTAGTTGGCATCTCTGCTCTTATTCCCACGTTATTCCTGACGGGCGTCTACAATACTTTAACAATGCAACGGCCAGCTCACAAGGATTTATTGCTTCTCGCTCAAGTTTATGGAACATTTAATGTGTTAATTTATAATTAGTGTACAGTAAATATTGAAATTGCCATTAAACTTAAAAATACAAAAACACATACGGCCGACTGTGTGAGCATGAAAGTGAATCAGAACAGTAACAGGAGACTGTAACGCCAATGCGTCCTCTCATCCGCCATCCTTGCTGCTTATATCAAAAGAACTGAAGGTATTCTGCTGAGAAAATATGAGATGTAGCAAGCTAAGCAGAGATAAGCACGAGTAGTTATGTGGGTGCGTGTGTGAGGGAAAGAGACAGCGCTATCATATCTCCCAGAGGCATTTCTTCTGTATGCGTTGTGTGTGTGTGACTCAGGTACAGCACAGCTGGTGGCAATTATTCTTAGAGAAGAAATAGCATATGTCCACCGTTATTCAGTCAGAACACGCAGGTCTTATTCCAAATAGCCGTGTCGTCATCTGAGCTGAGCAGAAGCTTTTTGGGAGCGCCTGACAACAGTGTGTCTGGCATCAGAGCCTTCCTCTCTTTATCTCCCCTCCCTCCCCCAATAACTTCACCATTTTATCGCCGTTCCTTCGCATTTCCGAAAATTCCGTGCCTCTAAATATAGCTGAATTCTAATGAACTTATTTTAAATAATCTTTCCTGTTCGCGATGTTAACTTTTTCCATTTTATTCCTTCAAAATTATTTTAATTTTTTTTTTTTTTTATTTTTTTTATTTTTTTTTGGCTGGCATTGAGAATACTGTCGTAGTTGCATTGTTGTAGTAGCCGATGTCGTAGTTGCGGCTCAACTGTACGTACATCAAAATCCAAAATCGTAATCCAAAGTCGTAATTCAAAGTCGTAATCAATAATTAAAATCAGAAACGCAAGCTGTATGTGAAACTAAACACGGTTGAAAGCACAATGATTGAAACGTAGCCAACGGTCACCTGGGTTGAAAAGGGGTGGAGGAAATAAAGGGCACAATTATATTTTTAGAACAACGTGCGCTTAGTTTGGGGAGGGAAGCGAGGTGTCCAGGCAGAAGCATGACTCACGTGACAGTGCCAACTAGCTGGCTCGGCGGGGGAGGGGTGGCAGCGCGAGTGTTGCATCCGACTAACGAATACCTACTCACTTCACAAGGTCACGTACATCGCCGCAAGCCTGCTTCACATGGTCACGAATCTCGCTGCAAGCCTGCTTCACATGACTCACCATACGTGTTTCTACTCGTAAAATTCACATTTTTCATGGAATTTTTTTTTTTTTTTGCAATTTTTTGACGGTTCCTCAAAAAGACTTCGCTACAACCGTGTTTTCGCTATATCCGTGTTCGCTATGACGGGATTCTACTGTACATATATAATCAATTGGTTTGATAGATACGGTGGAATAATTTAGACATTTGTACAAGTATCCAATTGTAGTGAAACTCAAGATGATAGCTCATTGTGTTTGATCTATACTGTATACACAACTGATAAAAAAAAATTTCTCCTTGCTGCACTCCTTAAAAGTTGAATTCGAACAAGTTCTGAGAATATTTTTAGTGTGTATTTACACAATCACAATTTTGAAGTGAAAATTAACTTTGTAGTATCTCAAAGAATTTTTTAGATATCCACAAATATGGTAATCAAAAATATTTTTTATGCCTTTAACCCCATTAGGTGTCAAATTTCTAAAAATCCTTTAAAAATGTCTATTATGCATTTGAATTAAATTTGAAAATCACTTTGATAGCTCATCTGGTTCTAGCTATAGCAATGATTCATCGAAAACAAATTCCACCCCTTTCATTCCCTTAGGGCTCAAATAAAAAAAAACCTTTTTAGTGCTTCTCTTAACACCTTGAGGGGCACCCACATGAAAAATTTACATTACTAGGTCCAGTGGTTTGGACTGTGGCTTGATATGGCAGTCAGTAAACTCAAGTAACATAGATTTGTTTAACCCCTTAACAGTTTCACCCGATTAATCTCGGGCAAAACCTTGTGCATGAATAAATACTCAACCGAGTATACTCGGGCAGCAACCTCACTTTCGTACTCCTCGTTGTTTCACCCGAGTTTAGTCTCATCTTGCATGCTTACTATGGATTTTGTAGATGTGACTCAAATCTGCACTGAAAAAAATATTCAATTATCCTGTGTAACGGTAATAGATTGCAGCCATAAGATTGATTTTTTTTTATCTTATTTCACTGTGGAAAAATAAATTTCAGAAGTTACATTTTGTGCTAGTTTATTTTGAACGAATCGTACAGCACTGGAAGGGAAAATTTTTTTTCGTACGTTTTACAACCTTTTCCCCCCACTCTTTTACTATGTGAATTTTCGTTTCATTTTATCATTTCCACTTGCCTACTGTTCAAACGTATTGTGTGTTGCACGTCGTGCAGATGCG
>PNEQ01042767.1:0-10417 GCA_003012365.1 Medauroidea extradentata | reverse complement strand
TGTTTTAGTGTTAACGTTGTGTGCTTCTTTTTTATTACCGGCGCCATTCTCACAACAAACAACACTAACAAATATGAACGAATACCGGGAGCAGTGTCCGTGCACGTCTTATCGGTGTGTTGTGTTGCGGCAAGACACGTTGACCTTGGGCTTGCCGCATCTGCTGCTACTAGTACCGTTAGATGCTTGCTACTGTAGCCGCGCGGCACAGTGCAGCACAAACGCGAAGAAGCTAGGTGCAGTGTAGCACGGCAAAGCACGTTGCAATAATCAAAACGGACATTGCTTTGAGAAAACCACGGATTTTTGAGTACCACGGATTCTCGAACTACGGACTGGCGAGAGTTTACTGTACTTGTACACCATGCTGGACAGCTACTATGGCCTATATCCCCAAAAATAAAAACTACAAATCAACGCATAATCGTCACATCGCAACGTTTTGTTTACGTTTCTGGACCAGAAATGTTAACTACGTTCAAGTCCGAAGTACGACACTACTAGAAAAAATTGGTTGCCGCAAGAATGGATAATAGTTAGTACCAAAATATTCCACTGGAATGAAAATGGAACATCATAGCGCTACTAGTTTCATAGTCCGCCATCTTTAGTGTCTCGTGCGTGGACTTTTCCTACTGAACATAGCATATCTATGACGTCTAAAAATATAAATGAAGTTTGTGAACACTGTAACGGCAATAAACTGTAGCAAATTTGTAATAAAATTGTTCCGTTGTTAACTGTAAATCACTTTTTAATTCCCAAATATTTTTTTATGTATGTCAGCAAAGCAAAAAAATATTGATTTTTTAAAGTACGACTCGCAGAAATCTAAAACAAAACTTAAGTGAAACGGAACTTGGAAAACTACTGAATTGATCTATTTTCTAATACAGTGAAACCTCTATCCACCGTTTTTCAAGGGATCAATGAGAAAAAACTATGCATGCGGGAAACACATAAACCCCCCCCCTCTTTTTCCTAATTCAAATACGTATTTATTGAATATGGTCGTACCACATTTATATTACATATTACCGACAATCTAGTTTAACGTCAAAGGTGGCAATCCGAGACATTTAGCTATGCTTTTCACCAGGACATTTCTCTACCACCTTTACTATTTCAAGGCATTCTTCAAGTGAGCAAACAGATTTTGAAGGCCGCGACATTGTTACGGCAATAATTTATAAATACATTTCACAGGCCTTACAATAAAAAAAGTGTATTCCACTTGTTAACAAAATTCACAAAACTGTTGCTATCTAAACGGAAAACATAACAAGAACAAGATACGTATTTACAAGGCGAAACGTAACCGCTCCGACCCATGCACTTGCGCTCGGCTGCCTTCGGCTTTACTCAGAAATGCACAAAATGGTGGAAAAAAATTCCCAAAATTCTTGACGTTACTGCAATTTATTCACTACACTTTACCGAAATGAAAAAACAATAGCACACATTTACAATAGAACAAAACGAATTTGTACAAAATGCATGTTCGAAACCTACTGAACTTAAAAAAAATATTTCTTCTATAAAAAATTTTTTTTGTTGGTAGCAATATGTTTGTGGTTCGTTTAACGAAAATACGGCAATGTTTGTGTTTACACACAACCTACAGTACGTAAAACGTTTCTTAAAATAAGATGAACAATTGCCAAACATATTTGAAACAATAATGGAGAAATTTATAGTCAAAACAAACCAAAACAATTACGTTCGCCCATATTTTTGACAACGGTAAAGGTTTGTGCGGTAATGATACGTTGTTTACACCTGTTTGTTTCTAGAAGTGTATACGAGCATGGCATGAAAACGTAAAATGTAAGTTAACCTTTTTTTTGTTGTTGGAGGAAATGTCTGAACAGTCAATGCTGGAAATTTATGAATACATTAACAATCCATGTGGGTTTATTTAACACTGTTTATATAGACAATGTTTCGGAACCGTGAAAAACAATCAATGGATCCAGGAAAACAAAAGAAACTGGAACGATAAAACAAGGTTTCACTGTATTTCTTAAGTCAAAAGTTTTTTATTTTAATCAATAAACTGCAAAAATGTGTGGTAGGTTTTACATCAGCTTTGAAAGTACCTAATAAATGCAGCCAATTTCAGTACAGTAGAACCTCTAGGGGACTGACAAAACAATTCAATACATGCAGACATTCAATGGATGTTGTTATGAGATGCAGGTTAAATAAGAAACAGGACCACAGAATGTGTTCCACAGATGTGGACATTTAGTATGTATTTAGTATATACGTATACAGAGAGGTTCCACTGTTCAGGCAGAAAAAAATATACAGTGGAACCCCGTTACTCAAAAGCTCGTAACAGCATAAAAAATTGTCTTGGTTACGAGTTGTCGTAAGAACAGAATGTTTACGTAAACAATTTTCTAGGTTATTGACGTATGTGGGATAGGAATAATAACAGAACAGTTTACCTTGGTGAGTATCTCTGCTATTATAAAACAAGACTGCCAAAACTGATAGGTATGTGTTTACTGTATTATGCATAGCATTCAATAACTTTATTTATTTCACTCGCTACCGAGCGGCGAAACTTAAGGTAAACAAAACAAAAATTGAAGTCTAGCGAAGCGGGGGAGGCGGCAACTAAAACGAACAGCACTGCCAGCTCACTTGTGGTTGGCTGGAACGAAAAACGCTGCACCAATAAGATCTTATAAATGCACTAACAAAAGACGCGCGGCTGTTCTATATTAAGCAAAGACGTTCTGAAGTAGCGAAGTCAAAGCAACAATACCAGTTTTTTAGTACGAGTACAGCTTTGTGCTCGGCCCGCACTTCCTTTCACGCAATGTTGTGAAGATTCTACAATTGTACAGTTTACCAGGACTTAGCAGATCGTCAACCATAGCATTGTACCGACTGCATCGGTGAATGACGTAATTTGACGACGTTATAAACAGTTCAGACATTGCAAGTTATCGGCATTTAACATATACGTATAATACTCAGCAGTAATATTTCGAACACTTCCATGTATCCAAACTTTCATTACATACCTAATATTCAATTTGTTGTTTTGGATTATTTACCGTCGCCGTTTGTAAACATGACATTCTTCGCCATATATGTGATGCAGACTAAACAGAGACACAGGTACAGGCAGTGCAGCTAGCGTCGTGCTACACTAGCGCTATCGAGCGACAATGGCGGAACCTCAAGAAATATTCGCGAGAGCTGTGTTAATATAATTTTCCGGTAATATTGTGAATTTCTGAAGGGAATTGTTTACATAATTAATATTGATCTAAGTGAGACTTGTAATGTTTGTATTGTGTTTTCGTTATGTAATTCCAGGTTTCATAGTAATAATTGATATATTGTAATTTACATGTCGTATTTGCTCCGCCATGTTGGGCGGACTATTTTCAGGGATTTAATAATTGCTCGCTGTTAGTATAAAGCTTCATGTTTTTGTAGTATGTGCGTTCAGTCGGCTTCCAGTGAAATGTAAGTGTTGATTTGTTATTCGTTATTGAAAATGTGGAATGGGTTGTTATGCTGCAGGACTTGTAAATGATTAATTTGTGGCGCCTTGTTTAGTTTCTTGTTTAATTGTTTCTTGAGTTGAAGTCCTGTAGCATAATGACCCAAGTCCTAGTGTTTCGTTCACGTCCTGTGTTGTTTGTTGTGGTTTCACTTTTGCCTGGTATATTAAAGTAACTTTCGCGTTCGGGATTTCAATAAGTAAATTCAAGTAATATGTAATATTATTCAGTAAGAGAGAGGGGCAGACATGTATTTTTCTATTAGTTTCGTTTGTTGATAATCTTTGTAGGCGTGTAATTTGATGCTTGGATTTGACAGCGAATGTAAACCATTTCAAATCTTTAATAGTAAACCGATTAGATATTTCGCATGCACCTTATGTGCCCGACTAAGATACCTGTGAGAGGGTGTTAGTTATGTAGGCATACTACTGAGGTAGGATATGCTTGTGTTTGAGATTGTGTGTTGGGGCGAGTGTCCCCTGGAAGCTATAATTAGTATGTAAGTATGTTTAGGGGCGTGTGTCCCCTCGAATTTATGTTAGGGTTTGCTGCTGAGAGTCAGCACTTGTTGTGTGAGCTAGTTCCCTATGAGGTAGGGCTAGCCTATGTTTAGTTATTGTCTTTGCTACACCCTCCTCAGGGTTATCGACTAGGGCTTCTTGTTATTTCCTATTTGTTCAACTTTAAATGAGATTCCATTTGCACGCCTGTTATTGTATTTTTGTAAAATTAGAGTTTAATGTTATTTGTTTCATTTTGAATGTTTTGATTCCTTTTTTAATTATTTGAGTTTGTATAGTTTGCAAGATTATGTATCTGTTATAATGATTATGTTTTGGTTTATCAATAAATCGCTGATGCGATTAACCCGATCTTTGGTATTTACTTGAAGTTGTAGTAAATGGTAATTCCCCTTTTCAAGTGTGTGCTATTGTGACATTACTTGCAGAAGATCATGCTGATCACTTGCTAGTTTCGCTAGACTTGAAGTTATGAGTTTCTAGCTTTGATTGAATTAAATTATACCCTTGCCTAGGTGTAGCTTGCTAATTGTTGGGGATAGCAAACCCTCATTACTGCCTATGCTATTGTGATAATTGTTAGGTGCCATCACCGTGTTGAGGTTAGCCCCGATGGAGGGGTGGTTATGGTACAGCTTATTTATCCATTCCAACATCAATTTCGCTAAAATAAAAACCTATCGTTAAGAAATCATAACACGTAACTTATAAAAACAAGACACAAGAAGTTTATGAACTTACTCGGGTTACGCTGGGCAGTGTAACTTCAGGCGTTCAAAAGAGATCCAAATGAAGTTTCCTTTTGATTGGGCAAATCTAACGTGTTCTACAAACAACTAGGTTAAGTTATGTAAACTTAACTTTTTATTTAAATTAACTTCTTGCAGAATAACACAAAAACAAAAAAAAAAAAAAAAAAAAAAAAATTAGTGAGTTTGAAACTGATTCTGCAATGCCATTCTTTATAATAAAACCAATGTAACGCAAGTGATGCTGTGTACTCAGTCCACGTGCCACTTTCGCTTTCATGCTGTACCAAGATGGCGTCAATAACAATCTACGTCGAATCGAGCAAGTCAAGGCAGAGTTGCCAGATGCAACTGCATTTCCATTTCCACTGTTACCATATCTCACATTTTTCACTCTGCCACGCTGAACGATGATCATCACGTGCACTTGTATTTATTATGTTTACTTGCAATTTTAAAAAAATAATTTTGCGCGGCATGTTGATGATTGTTGCTTGTGAATCCATCGTATTGTAGTCCGTCTGCTACGCGCCGTGTTGTTGTTATCTAGATGTCGGAAGTACGTCACCGATGTCCCTGTTCACGGCAACAGAATGTGACGGGGCTCCGTCTGTATATGTTGTTTGTATATGTATATAGAGGTTACGATGTCCCTATTCGCGGCGGTAGAATGTGACGGGTCTGCTTCTACGCTGTGTTGTTGTTCGTTTGTATATGTATATAGAGGTTATGATGTTACGATGTCCCTGTTTGCGGCGATAAACTGTGACGGGGCTCCGTCTACATCGCCGATGTAGTTGTTGTCGATTCGGGGACGTAACTCTCCTCCGTTTTGCTATTGCAAGTAGTTAGCAAGCAGAAAAATGGCAAAACACAGCAAGCTGATGCAGAGGCGGTGTCTATTATGTTGATACCCGGACAGCAGTGAGGTTAGTCCGAAACGGATAAAAAAATAAAAACAATTATATCGGCATTTTTTTTTTATTTAACCTTTCTTTTGATGCACTTTAACGGACAAAGGCAATTCACAAAGCGAGTGCTCGCCCAGAGTAAGTTGAGGTGACTTTTCTATCTACGTATTACGACTTGCCGCTTCCCTCCGTAATAGTACTTGGTCGGGCACTTTATCTACCTTAGTTCTGACTACCCGGTTACCAATACCTACTTCTAGTTACATTACTATAAAATGAAAAGGTAGTATGCCAAAAAAAGGAGAGACAAACAAAAAGACTTATCTCTTCTAACGAATCCGTCCTTTAGGCTTCACAGCCCCTCTACCACATCTAACACGTCCTCTTCCTGCCGCCATGACGCCCCAACTAATAAAAACACTTAGCCGCCCATCTCCCGGCGACCGTCCACGAGCTCCGATGTAAGACGACTAACGTTTACTCACTTGAACAGAAAAAAACTTAGCCGGCCATTTCCCGGCGACCGGTCACGAGCTCCGATGAATCACAACTGTTTTCAAAATAATCAACAAAAACTTAGCCGGCCATCTCACGGCGACAGTCCACGAGCTCCGATGAATCACAACTAACCGATGACAAACACAAACAAGAAAACTTAGCCGGCCATTTCCCGGCGACCGGTCACAAACTCCGATGAAACACAACTAACTTTCCTGGGCGGACACCCGGACTTACTCGGCCGAGCGGCGGAGGGATACATCAAGAGCCAACTTGCCTAAAAAGCTGGTTAATTGATGTTTATAACCTAAAAATTGTATGTAACACAGATACTGATAAATTTACAAAGCATTTTATTCCATAATACCAGCTAAATATTCCTTAATTTATTAATTGGGGATGTGCAACGTCATCAATCTGTCACGGATCACCACCTTCACGGAGTTTTGCGGCCGACACTACCACCCACGTCGATCGAGAAACGCCCGGCAGAGCTCATCGCATTCCAGCACGTCCCTGTACGTGTCTCCAGGCGAGTGAACTCTGACCTGCTTGCCAGATAAATCTGTCCAAGCACAGGCTAGCTCAGAGCTTATTTGAAATTTTAAAAGCCAGCACTTCTCTGTACATGCTTCCAAGCAAGAGGACTACGACTAGCCTGCCACATAAATCCCATTCCAGGAGTAGCAAGCTAAGAGGCTACTTGAAATTAAAAAAATCCAAACAAGGCAAAATATAAGAAAAGTTTAGTTAGAAAAGTTGCTTGAAATTAAATTAGCTTGAAAATGAGTCCAAACAGGATATAAATCCGATAAAATTGACACGTAAAATTAAATACTTTTCTCTTGCTTTAAAGTTAAATTTTAAATAGACTTTTAATGTTAATTTCTCTACTAACATCCACAATGAATATGTTGGATCCCGCAGTATACATTCTACTATAATTCAGCATTGTGATGAAAAATACTATAGTAATGAGAATATAGAATAAAACTAGTACACAACATACCCTACGAATCATGTACAGTAGAACCCTGATATAAAGTTTTTCAAGGGGTAAGTGAAAAAAAAATGTTATATCCAGGAAAACTTTATATGAAGGAACTGATATTTATGTGTGCAATATCATAAATAGAAAAAAATCCCAACGTCCTACAGAAAATAACAATTTACATAGTTCATACACAGAAACTTTATACATAAACAATGAGAAAATGATCCAGTATCAAGTTGCCAAAATAAAAATTACATAACAAATTTTGTTGATACATACCAAAACTATTTTCTACGAAAAAAATCATTAATTTTTGTTTGCTTTGCCTTGTTTCTTTCTGTTTCGTCCAAGTTTTCCTCCATTTGCCACAAAGTCCTCATAACACCAGCTTGGCTTTCTACAAACTCTTTAACAACTGAAAAAGTTTGAGAAGCTTGAAGGTAACTAGGGGGCACTTTCTTCTCCTCAAGTTCTTCTTCCTTCTCCCCATCATCTTCTTCACTCTCATGTGATGCACAAATTTCTTCAATGGTCTGTACTTCACAGGATACCACTGCATTGTCAACTGTCGCATAGTCTTCATATGTGCAGTCACAATTCAGTACATTCTGAAGAGTTTTCCACTCTTCCTCTGTTGGGGCTTGATCATTTTCTTCAATATTTTCAACTTCACCTTCACCACTAACCACCTTGGTGAACCCTGCCTTTCTGAAGCATTTGGCCACAGTCTTCTGTTCAACAGCTTCCCAGGATGCAGCAGAAAAATTAAGGGCATCTAGCAGTGAGATTTTTTTGATGGGCTGCTGATTTTCCACACATCTCAACACTCTACGACACAGTCGCTTCCTGAAACCTTGCTTAAAAACTTTAATTATTCCTTGATCACAAGGCTGCAGGCAGGATGTAGTGTTTGCAGGGAAGAATTTAACTTCAATGTTCCTAAGATTCATGTTCGTAGGATGTGCTGCACAATGGTCAAAAAACTTTAAGATCTTACGATTTTCAACACCCATCTTTGAATCTATGCTGTGCATGTACTTCTCAATAATTTTCCCAGTCATCCATGCATTTTTACTGTTATCATACCGACAAGGCAATGTTTTGGTATTCTTAAAACATTGAGGCTTTGTTGATTTTCCTATAATCAGAAGAGGCAATTTTTCTGAACCATCCATGTTCACACCTACCAAAACTGTTAACCTCTCCTTACTCATTTTGCCACCAATACACTTTTCACCCTTCAGAGCAAAAGTTTTGTCTGGGAGCATGTTGTAGAACAACGCACACTCATCTACATTAAAAATATCCTTTTCATCATACTTCTCATGCAGACTTGGTAAAACTTTGTCTTTCCACTCACTCACTGTTCCCTGGTCTACACTTGCACGATCACCACTAACAGCTCTGTAAACAATCCCATATCTATTCTTGAACCTATCAATCCATCCATTGGTAGCCTTAAAGTCGTCGTCGCCAAGGTGAAGAGCAATTTCTTCAGCTTTTTCGCGCAAGATATTTCCATTTATCGGAACACCGGTAGCTCGAACTTGTTTAAACCAAGTAAACAAACGATCTTCGACGTCTTCATGATACGCTGGTTGCAACTTTTTAGTTCGCACAGACTTGTTTGTACTTTCAGCAAGAATCACGTCTCTTTTAGCAGAATTGTTGCCAATGTTGTAACCGGAATACCCAGCTCCTTCGCGATTACAAAATGTTTTTTTGTTTTGATTTTTATCCACGTACGCAATAAATTCAACTTTTCGGCTAACGTGAAAACTCGCCGTTTATTTTTACTCCCAAGCCTATCGGCCATGCCGCTGAGAAACGTGTTACAAGTTGTTTTTCACCACGCCGCAACTCACAATTATGATGGAAAATAATATTCAGTACATAACCTAAACGGTAACCTAACAAGGCGGAAGTTAAAATAAACATCTGAAAATATTGTTCGCAGCAGTAGTACCAACATAAACATATCGCACGAAAGGCAAGCAATCGATAGCGCGATAGCCAAAAATCGATTTTGCCGGAAAATAACCATACTTTTCTTTTTAACTTTTCACTACTTATCACGTTTAGTTCGTTCAATTTATACAGTCTTTACATATCTATTTCACTTTCGGTACTCCCAGTAATAAAATGAGCGACAGAATACATAAAAAAAATTACGTCGATCATTCGGGATGCTTACACTCATTTGCACCGAGCCAGCAGTGTCATAGCTTTGGTTCTCATGCCGTAACTTTCATCATTTCACGTCTCGTAAACGTCGAATCTATGACAATACTAAAACGTAAACAAACGTTTCACGTACCATCGCATATGTTGTTTTGCTTTAATGGTATTGAAAATTGTTCACAAAAATAGTATCATAGAATTTGAGGCTAAGAATTGAAACGAAAGCGACGTTAAACGCGGGAAATGTACAATTGTGGCATCGGTACAAACGGGAAAAAAATGCATTAAAGTAAATGAGGAAATGGCGGGACTCTGAAATACCAATGTTATATACGGGAATTTGTTACATACGGGAACGTTATAGCCGGGTTATACTGTACCAGGACAACCAATAAATTAAAACAAATTAAGAATTTATTCTTCTTGTAAGTCATTCCAGAACAAAGGTAATACATATATGAAAATTCAGGTGCTTCAATATTAGTTATGAAAATCATAGTAACTAAATCTCTCACCTAGTAATGCAAGCATACCTTGACAAAATTTGAATCTATTTTTTTTTTGTTTCTTTCTCAGGTTCGCAATATTTACAAAAACAGTGCAATGTATATTATATATACAGTCAAACCTCTATCCATCGTTTTTCAAGGGACCAATGAGAAAAAACGATGCATCCGAGAAAACGAAACATGCGGGAAACACGCAACCCCCCCCCCTCCTTACTTAAAAAAAAAAACTAAAAACATAACCTCAAAAATTATTTTTAATAATGTCCACCACATGAAAATTTGCTTCAAATATGTGTGTATTGAATATGGTCGTAGCTTCATTTGAATTACCAACGATCTAGTTTAACGTCAAAGGTGGCAATCCGAGACATTTGTGATGTCAGCATGCTTTTCACCGGGACATTTCTCTACCTCCTTTATTATTCCGAGGCATTTTTCAAGTGAGGGAACAGATTTTGAAGGCCGCGACACTTACGGCAATGATTTATAAATACATTTCACAGGCCTTAAAATAAAAATAGTGT
>PNEQ01042766.1:0-10281 GCA_003012365.1 Medauroidea extradentata | reverse complement strand
TTTAGGATTGATGCTTACTCAAATACCTAAAAAGTAAATTCAGGAATTTTCGAAATTCGCCACCTAAGGACGTGAAAAGGGGTAAAAAGTGGTGAAAAGCGTTTTCAATTAATCGTCTATATATCTTGAACCCAGCGGGCTAATGTTGTGTTTTTTACGTCCACGAGATACCAATAAAGTATTCTAAAACGTGATTCAAAGTTTTTTCGAAATTTACTCTCTTAAGTGGTGAAAAGACCTTGAACTTGTTTTAGATAAATCCTCGATATCTATCGAACCCGTCGAGGTATACAATTAATTTTTGCTTCAGGATGATGATTACAGAAATTACCGCAAAAAGTTTTCAGATTTTTCGAAATTCGATTTCTCAATACTGTGCAGGGATGATATGTGTTTTTTTAGTGAATGATCGATTTTAATTCAACTGAACGGGCTAGCGATGTGATTTACACTTCAGTTGGATACTTATACAAATGTCTAAGATGTAAATTTAAAATATTTCCACCCAAAAGGGTGAAAAAATACAAAATTTGTTTTCCATCAACCCACGATATCTATCTAACCAGTAGCGATATTGAGGTGGTGTTTGCGTCAGAGTGATGCTTACGTAAATATTTAAAAAAATATGTATGTTTTTTTTTATTTGTAAGAAACGTAATTATTAAGAATAAAACTTAGTTGGTCAATAATCAAGGCAGACGATCCGAAAAGTAGGAACGAGCAGCGAGAAACAACTTATACAGGAGTTTCACTACGGTAACCTATCGAGACGTAGTGTTGTACAACCTCTATGAGCCCAGGACACAGATATATATATATATATATATATATATTTTTTTTTTTTCAATAAATTTTATTTTCATGAATTATTTCGACGTTACGTGACGCAGTTGTTTGTCACTCAGGTCTAAATTCCGGGAGGTTCTGGGCTCGAATTCCGTTAATAACTGCGTGCAAACGTTCAATTCTGACACACAAATACTACAAGGCAGATCGAATTAGTGCAATTTACATGTAGTCTTTAAAAGGGGTAAAATTGCAGTTCGCTTTCCACTTAGGTTCCTCTACAATATCAGCTGACATATCGTCGGTATACTGCCAAAAGTGATTAAGTCATAAATGCTATTTCGTTTAAAATGAGTAATAAATTGTAGATATCAACAAAAATGTGGTATGTTACTATACTGTGACACAACAGTACGAAACGACGAATAGACTTTAAACTTGGGCAATTGTTCGTGAACAACATATACATATTCCTAGCATTTTTATAATTTTATCTCATTTTGACATTCTCATTTTTGGCAGTAAACCGACGATATATCATCTCACTAATCTCAGGTTTGGGGCACCAAATACGTTTCCGCGAAACCTTAACTCTCTGAAACTTTGTAATGTCAATAAAGTTAAAGTGAATATTTTGAAAATATATATAATTGAGGGGACCGTCACCAATGGTTGTGCACAGGGTAAACAGATGTTTCTCATTCGATTAACCTCTTACCTTAGATGTCTGTAACTACCATAGAACGTCAAATTGGCAGTTTTATAAATAAGGCCCAGGCGAAGTCGCTGTTAGTGGCAGGGACAAATTTAAGACTGCTTTTCGCGTGGACAGCTATAGCTACTTATCCTTCTGCAGAATTAGTTCAACTAGCCGCTTGGACATTCTAACACTTGATGACTGAAGTACCAATCTTGTGTACAAAGAGGTTTTTCAATTAATGTAAATATTATCAGTTACGAATAATACTCGCGAGCAAAGCCGCGGGGGACTGCTAGTAATTCATAAAAATAAAATTTATTGAAAAAAAAAATATCTGTGTCCTGGGCTCATAGAGGTTGTACAACACCACGTCTCGATAGATTACTGTAGTGAAACTCCGGTAAAGTTGTTTCTCGCTGCTCGTTCCTGCTTTTCGGATCGTCTGCCTTGATTATTGACCAACTAAGTTTTATTCTTAATAATTACGTTTCTTAAAAATAAAAAAATACACACATATTTTTTTAAATATTTACGTAAGCATCACTCTGACGCGAACAGCACCTCAATATTGCTACTGGTTAGATAGATATCGTGGGTTGATGGAAAACAAATTTTGTGTTTTTTCACCCTTTTGGGTGTCGAATTTCGAAATATTTTAAATTTACATCTTAGACATTCGTATAAGTATCCAACTGAAGTGTAAATCACATCGCTAGCCCGTTCAGTTGAATTAAAATCGACCATTCACTAAAAAAAAACACATCACCCCTGCACAGTATTGAGAAATCGAATTTCGAAAAATCTGAAAACCGTTTTGCGATAATTTCTGTTATCATCATCCTGAAGCAAAAATTAATTGTATATCTCTACGGGTTCGATAGATATCGAGGATTTATCTAAAATACGTTCAAGGTCTTTTCACCACTTAAGAGAGTAAATTTCGAAAAACCCTTGAATCATGTTTTAGAATACTTAATTGGTATCTCGTGGACGAAAAAAACACAACATTAGCCCACTGGGTTCAAGATATATCGACGATTAATTGAAAACGCTTTTCACCACTTTTCACCCCTTTTCACGTCCTACGGTGGCGAATTTCGAAAATTCCTGAAATTACTTTTTAGGTATTTGAGTAAGCATCAATCCTAAACAAAAATCACGTCTCTATATAAAAAACCATGGGATCGATATATATCGAATTTGAGTCGAAAACTCATATTACCCCATTTTTAACCAGTTTAGGGCCGAATTCGGAAAATATATTTTAAATGGTACTTGGGATACTTACAAAAGCACCAATTTAAAGCAAAGAGTACTTCGATATCTCGATTGATTCGATAGATATGGAAGGATAATCGAAAACACATTTCACGTGTTTTCACCCCTTTAAATAAAGAATTTCGAAACGATTTTGAGTCCTCCCATCGACATTTGTAAAAGTAACCAATTAAAGTTAAAATCACGACGATAGCCAATTGTGTTTCAAAGATAAAGACGATTCCTTAAAAACACATTTTGCCCCTTTTTACTACCTGGGGGTCGAAATTCAAAAAAACCTAAAACCACTTTTAGGGTATTTACGTAAGTAATATTTTGAAGTGAATATCAACTCTCTATCCCGAAGGGTTCGATAGGTATCGATAGTTGATTGGAAACACATTTAAGGTCTTTTCAGCCCCTTAAATGTTGAACTTCGAAAAATCCTTAAATTGGCTAATATGCATTATTACTAGTGTCCTATTAAAGTAAAAGTCACGATGATAGGCCTTCGGGTTCGAACTCTATCGACGTTTCTTCGGAAACACATTTCATCCCTTTTCACCCCCTTAGAGGTCGAATCTCGAAAAATCCCTTCTTAGTGCTCGCCTACGACCTGAAGGGAACCCCCACAAAAAATTTCACGATTCTAGGTCCAGTGGTTTGGGCTGCAGTTTGATATGTCAGTCAGTCAGTCAGTCAATCAGTCAGCTTTCATTTTTATATATAGAGATGTTGCACAATGTCGTGCAAATAATATGTGGTGACAATGATCACATCTAGACGAACAAACCCTGTATGAACACAGGTACTACAGACAGTTCACAGAAGATGACATTTAATAGTACATAGCCTGCGGGCTAGAGCCAATAAGTGTCAAGGCGGACACAGAAACCTCGGCGCTAATTGGCCGCCATATTGTATAGTTCACGTCGCAGCATCCGCGTAGTGTCAGTTGCGCCACTTACCGTAGAACATCGCAGCTGTTATGCCAGCTATGGTCTATGCCACGTAAGAATTCCGTGTTTTGACAGGCGATGCTGCCAATATTTGTAACACGCAGCAGAATAACATACCATTTAAAACAGCAGGACGTGATAGTATGACCTGATGAAGCAGTAGTGGCAGCTCTGATCAACAAGCCGGTTAACTTCCATCGCCGACACCGACATTGAAAGCAGTGTGTTTTATGTGTGAAAAATAAGTAATCATTTTGGAGGAACCGTAATATAACAATAGTTCTGTATCCAGCATTAGTCAGTTAATTATTTTATTCTATTCAAACTGTGTCATTTCTACAACAATTTTACAAACAACCGCACCATTCTGACGACTGTAACCCGGCCATTTACGAGAGTGAAAAGAGACCGCGTTCGTGTGTGTGAGAGATTCTTGTGTGTTAGTTGTAATATTCTGTGCGTATATTTAATATATTGCAATGTGAGGATTCAAAAACCCGGCCTGTAATCGCCAACAACGGCATATTTTAAGACGCGTTTCGGGAGAGGCAACTGGCATGGTCGTCACGAGGGGGGGGGGGGGCGGTTGCCCCCCTGGAACTTTGAGAACCCTACAAAAAAAGGTCTCTAATTGTGTCAGGCACTGTAAAAGGTCTTAATTTGCGTCAAATGCTGCAAAACAATGGTCTGTGTCGTCAGACGCTGCAAAAAATGTTTTTGCTTATAATAAATTAGTTTTATGATAGCTGAACTTCAATTTCTAAATCTTTGCCTCCCCCCCCCCCTTGAAATAATTCCTGGTGACGCCCATGGGAACTGGGAAAAAGTTCAGCCTCGTAGTAGCGTGGCATGTTTACAAAACAGTTGTTAAGTAAGAAGCAGGTAATCTGTTCGGAGGAAAGTGCTACAGAATATATATACTGAACATTAAAAAAACGTTACCTGCCTTTTATTTTAACAGAATTTGTGGGTATACACTTACGATTCTTGTTCTAGGCCTGTATGTAAACATACTATTTTAAACTCACCGACTCAATAAATTCTTTTTGAACGAAAAAGGCAATGTTTAACGTTTTTATTAGCAAGTACTATTTGTTACGTAACATTTAATATCATTGTGCCTGTCAGCTGTAACAGTGTAGGCCTACATATTATCAGAAGAAAAATGTACTTGTTTAATAATATTTGTTACAATATTTCAAGCCGATTTGTGCAATTAGGCCTACCCATGTTTATTACTTACGTATTTTGTTGATACATTATTTCCGTTTAGGTTGTGAGAGTGCAAATTTTTGCTATGCAGTCTACAAGGAATATGTTAACAAATTTTTGTAAGTTTTGTGAGTCGCACGACTATGATAACAACGCTGATATTTTGAAGGTAGGCCCGACCACAAAAGGTAAGTTTTTTTCGATAGTTTCCTACATGATACTGAAACTACTGTTTTATGATCTGATATAGTGCAGAACCAAATTGAAGGCATCAAGAAAAATAATTGAATTAATGCTTGCATGTAGTGTTTAATTTTTTATTTTACTTGAAATATGTTTGCGTGCAATGTCGTATTATCTTCCATATTTAGTTTGTTGTAAACAAATAAGCTACTACTATTTAAACTTTTTAGGTGTCAAGTAGAAATAAAAAAACAGATATATTACATATGCATGTTTTTATTTTTGGCAATGCCATTAAATGTTACAATTTTGAGCATACATAGGAAAGTATACAACAAAAAGGTTTTAAATTTTTAATTATTATATTAATTTAACTACTGGAGAGTAGGCTATCCACTGTTGCAAGATGAAATAATTTTCCATTAAGGGGGCCGTTCACCTCAGTTATCAACGTCTTTTATTATTTTTATATTTGTACCAGATATTTTTCTTATTTTAGACATAAATTGTGACTAAATCTACCTCTTAGGAACAATGTTGTAGGCTGTGATTTGACACATATTAAAACAAAAATATATATAGTTTTGTATTTTTAAAAAAATTGTTGAAATTTATAATTTTCATTTTAAAATTCAGCATTTTTATTAAATACAAAAATATTTTGTTTTTTGTTATATACATATATATATATATATATATATATATATATATATATATATATATATATATAAAATCATAGCCTACAACATTGTTATACATTGTGCATTTTTTCGGTTTGGAATGTCAGTTGGTTTAAGTGGCGTTCATAAAACCGTAAAGTGCAAATTTTGATGTTTACGACTCATTACGCAAAAACTATAAGAGATACAAACATTTCCTAAGAGGTATATTTGGTCACAATTTATGTCTAAAATAAGAAATAAATATCTGCTACAAATATCAAATTAAAAAAAGATGTTGAAAACTGAGGTGAACCGCCCTTAACATTGCCCACCTAATCCTAGTAAGATTAATGTGCAACCAGCATTGAAAATAAATCACCTACTTTTCTGAGATATAAAAATAACTAAAAGAAAATCACAAAACGCCTCGGATGTTATTGCAATCATAATATACCTTAACTGTTGACATGTTTTGATTGTCAGCCGGAAAGCACGTGGTGGTGGAAGGATACATAATGTTTTTGTTTACATTGTCCTACTTTGTCATGGTCTGTCAAATAATGGAATCTTTATACGGTATGGACTGTACGTAGCAGCATAGCAGACGTGACGTATGTAATTATACTGTGCACATTGTACAGAGCAGTGTGTAGGAGATAATGTAGCTTCACTGTGGCCTAGTGAACCTTAGCATCTGGCAGTTGTAAACATTGTAAGTTATAACTATAACTAGACCGAGCCCACACACACTATCTCTCTCTCTCTCTCTCTCTCTCTCTCTCTCTCTCTCTCTCTCTCTCTCTCTCAGATAAGGCAAGACAAGACAAGACAAGACAAGACAAGGAGACAGACAAGATTGTTGTCATTGTAACTGCCTGACTGTGCTTGTGTTCACATCTGCACCTTAGTTACAACAATCCACACACTTCCATACATCTACTAAGACACTCGAGTGCACCTGCGTTCCGGTACTACAACAAGTAAATACCTTCACTTGTTTCGTAATACCTAGAACAACAATCATGTGAGGCATATTTTAAAAACGTTAACAATTCAACAACTATTGGTAATCGAAATGTTTGATTATATTCGCGAATTATATAACTTCCGAGTGTTAATGTAGTTGCTTACAGTTGCCGCAAAAAAAAACGGTTCTTGGATTACTTGAACTCAACCACAGAAAACATGTAGTTAACAACATTAAAGTGTGTTTTCCATCAACAGTTTTCGTCGAGAGCTGAGAGCGAAAACATCATTACCACATAATGTCAATATTTCAAGCCAGACACTCGGGCGGTCAGTTGGAAGCATGGCCGAACTATACTATACTAAATGGGCAGAGATAAGACGACACATGTTTTGTTGGTCGAAGCAAGTGATTGCCGATGAAACACGACGGTATATCTGGTCTCGTGTCGTGGTCCAGCGAGCCCGATACAACTCTGTGCTGTACAACTGGACGTGCACAGATCGTGTCATATGGGTCACTACATACAAGTACATGTCACGTGAGAGGTGGGGCATGAATGAGCTAGGACAAGTTATACATCTCAGCAGCACCTTGTATGGAACGAAATACTGTATTCTATTGGTCGTTCTGCACTGGTCATGTCGCACAGACGAGAATAACTCATCAATGAGCTGTAAGAAGAGGAAATTAAGCGATTCTTAAGTCTACATTATACGTAAAGAGACAATTTATAAACTAATAAGTTGAGCAAAAGAGACAGTTACGTATGAATGTTACGTGTATTTGCCGAGAGAATAGTATTTACTGTAAAGGTTACACAAGCAACACGAGTGAGAGAGACGCCTCCTGCCTGATACAGCTGGCGTATAAACATGCTGCCGCGTGTCGGGAGAAACCTAATACTACACAACGTGCACTACATATATCTGCCACGTAAATAATACCGACCGTAATCGTGTGTGTGTCTCATATATATATATATATATATATATATATATATATATATATATATATATATATATATATATATATAGGCTATACAGGATGTTGCACAATTCCATGTCAATATTCTAGATCAAACATTCCTCACGTGTAGAGGAACAAAAAGTGTTATATGAACATAGGTCGAAAAACGCACCATTTCTGCGCTACAGTTGGCAACACATGACGTATGGTTGATAGCGCGCGGGTAGGATCATGTTGGTGTGGGGAAATATTACAGCAGTACATAACATGTTACAATGCCACACACTACACCACTAACACACAGACAGTAGGAACAACTGTGACACACCAACTTGATCCTACCAGCGCGCTATCAACTATACGTCATGTATTGCCAACTGTAGCGCAGAAACGGTGCGTTTTCGGACCTATGTTCATATAACACTTTTTGTTCCTCTACACGTGAGGACTGGTTCCTTAGAATATTGACATGGAATATTGAAACATCATGTACATACTAGGGTTATTTTTTTCAACCTCCGATCGGCTGTAATAAGTAGAAACGGGAATGTATTAGGAAACTATGTGACAAGAAACGTACATCTTGCCACTATTGTTCCACATAATCAGCGTGCATATTGAGGCATTTGTCGTACCGCTGCACCAGCTTGCCGACACTGAGATGTGAGTTTGGCCGCTCCACGTGGTTGGTGGACGGGGGTAAACACTACGTGCCGATTCGCGTTCGATTACAGGTATCAATTAAAAAGCATAATGTAATCACAAGAGGTTTCAGGGTACAAGGCTGAATTGGCAGGAGACATTATTCTTTACAGAGGATATCGGCAAGCTGGTGCATCTGCACGGTGATTATGAGGAACGACAGTGTCAAGATGTACGTTTCTGTTGACATCAAAATAATTTCCTAATTCATTCCCGTTTTCTTATAACAGCCGATAGGAGGTTGAAAAAAAACCCTCATACATATATACACATACACACAGACACAGAAACATTATGTTCTTGAACAACACCGACAAACTGCGGCCAACATAGTCATCGACACATTAGTGTTGTTTATTTTTCCAGGTATTACCTCACAGATATATTCGTGATGTATTTACTGTCGGTATGACGTATACGATACCATGTAGACATGTTTCTACTGCCTGGGGCCCACCATTGTCGTTCACAACTGTCTGTGACGATATCTGTGGCCAGCAGTATTATGCCTGTTGTTTACAGTGAATGTCCACCATAGTCTGTACGCTGAGTACATAGCAGGATTGCCTAAGCTCTAGGCTCTGTATGTCTGCGCCAATATTCTAGTGTATTTTGAGCACAAACAGTATGTCCTAGACAGTTGTAACAAGAGGACCATTTTTTTTTTTTTTTGTTACACAGGTCTAAGTACTCAATAAACTATCTTCAAATGTTCGAAAATCCTGACGGTAAAATAGTTGTACGTAATAACACGGTAGTCACACCTGCTATTTTCATAACAGGCCGTATTTGCTGTTGGTTCGAACATACCAATAGCATTAAGAAATGCTGATAAATATTGTTCTTTATGTCACTTAGTTTACGATATTTTGGAGAAATACTATTTTTAATTTTGATATTCAGAGCCTCGTTACTCCTTTAATATTGACTAAAGGCGAAAAATGCAAAACATAATTTATGCTTATATTTTCGTAAGGTATCAACTGCCGGAGTTTGTACCTGTAGTTCAGGACCACCCTGTATATAGAAGCTCGCGTTTGCCTTTACAACTCACATTCCATAAGTTCGTTGTGCCACCGTAGGACGAGAAGAGCGCACGACGTATAAAGGCGAGTCAGTTGTTGCCGCATGCACCAGTATAGACCTTATTGCTGTCTTCAGACGAGCATTCTAGCGCCTGATGTGTAGACTCCGTGCAAGCTGCAAGACTCACGTCATTCCAGCAGCAACTACCCTACCACGTGCTTCAAATATATTGCCGAGTCTTACGAAATTATTCCACATGTTCCCATTGCGCTAATGAACGAAATTAAACCACACTTCGGGCAACGACAAAATGTCACTGTTATTACACCATGCTCATTACAACATTGTTTCAAATTCCTTCAATATAACTAAAAGCGGCATTTCTATACTGCCGGAAGTATGTGAAACTCGGATACAAAGGCGCACTGACATTTACTACAGACATTCCACCAATACAATTACACGGTCACCGCTTGAAGTCGCATAGTATCGATGGATTGACGGTTATCCTGCTCGCATAGTATCGATGGATTGACGGTTATCCTGCTCGCATAGAATCGATGGATTGACGGTTATCCTGCTCGCATAGATCGATGGATTGACGGTTATCCTGCTCGCATAGTATCGATGGATTGAAGGTTATCCTGCTCGCATAGTATCGATGGATTGACGGTTATCCTGCTCGCATAGTATCGATGGATTGACGGTTATCCTGCTCGCATAGATCGATGGATTGACGGTTATCTTGCTCGCATAGTATCGATGGATTGAAGGTTATCCTGCTCGCATAGATCGATGGATTGACGGTTATCCTGCTCGCATAGTATCGATGGATTGACGGTTATCCTGCTCGCATAG
>PNEQ01042765.1:0-10416 GCA_003012365.1 Medauroidea extradentata | reverse complement strand
TATATATATATATATATATATATATATATATATATATATATATATATATATATATATATTTCCGACCATATTCGCGTGTCATGCCGCCTCTTATCAATCTGTTGCTGTCTGCGCCAGTTGTTGGTTGCCTGCTGCTTCTACTGTTGCCACTGGTTCCTCGGGTGGAGGCTCTCCTATTCTTCCACAGGTTGGTCAAGTTTCACCTTAGAGGGTAGTACAGGTTCACAACCAAAACCCAGAATAAAATGTCTGCATTGTAGCGTTTTAAGGAATATTAAATTTTCAAATAAAACAAGTGTCTTTATTACGTAATTAGTGAGTTTTGTTTTCCTGACGATTATTTTCTTGTTCCCACAGTTTTGTTGCGTGTGTCCTTTACATTTGTAACGTGTGACAATACTGACCCTATAATCTCGCCGAGCATTCCCTGTACTACAAACTGCTCGCAAATAGGTTTGCCGTCCGAGTTACGATTGTAATGGTACGCAGGTTTTGAAACATACTGTGTTGGTGGTGGTGAAGTAAAATTCGTAATGCCTGGTGCGCGTATTGTGTGGGCAGATCGATATTCCGGCTGCTTCTGACCTTGGGACCAGCTGTGTGCACCTCGCTACTGGGTTTTACCGGCTTCAAACATAGATATCATAGGCACTGTGTCACTTATTTCGCCCGAAGCTTTGTCGTTTGTCTATTGTTTCGGCGTTTTTCGCTGTACTCCTACACTTTAGCTTAGTGTAAAATTTTAAATTCTTTGTGCGTAGTATTCGCAAGCCTAAAACGTTTTTTCTCAAAGTATTTATCAGTTGGTCAACACTAATTCTTGAGGAAACAGTGTTACTTTCTCAACCGCTGTTGCTTGTAACCATCAAAGTATGAACCTGAACCTGACTTTGTTATATTCAGATATAGTTTCATCTAACTTGTCACATCAATGTAAAATATCTTGCCCATAGGACTCAAAAGCTCATCCAGCTTGCTGTACTCTGGACCTAAGTTTGAAGCCTACTTAGTCTACTTAATTTATTTGGGGAAATTCTGCAGACAAAACTGCCGCGACCACATCCAAAGTTTTAAATTCGTTAAAAATATCACTCGTTACTGCCATGTAATTTTAATCCAAACGCGTGTATTAATGTCCGAAAATCGGTAACAAGCTACTAATCTTTCCAGCCATTTTTTAGCGCCGCGCGATGCCATGTATTTTGTACGTTTCTGTGTCTAAAAATTGAAGTTTATTCCTAACGGAACCAATAGTTTTTTTGTCTTAAGTAACTCTCTGACTCTAAACTATTATTTTAATTTTTAGTGCCATTCACTTGAAAGAACTTTACATTTAATTATAATTAAAAATATGTTCCACAAAAATCATAGTTTAAATCAGTTTCATGCGCCTCACATAAAGTTCGACTTATCACGCAGAGAGAAAAAAATGAATATTTAACTCCGACCTCCCCCTCACATTAAACATATGAAACTGTTTCCTTTTTTAAGTTATGCTACTCATAATGTCGAAGTATAACAGTGTTGATTTTAAAAAAATTTAATTAATATGTTATATCCACTAGAAATAAATTTAGAGTTCCGGCACTTCCACCATTAAATGCGAATGGAAGTTGAACTTAAAGACTGTTGATTGTTGACATGACTGCTCAGATTATTTCTCAGAATTATCATTAGATTTTCTGGGCGCGAAAGGTTTTTCAAAGGGGTATTTGTAGCTCAGATTTAAAAAAATAAAATATTTTCTGTATTCTGATTCTCTAGACCATTTCAAATAGCAGTCAACTTAAAAATAATGTCATCTAAACAAACCAAAAGCCTATAAGAACCTACAGTTCCCTTCCTACACAGGCTGTTGCAAAATTCCATGTCAATATTTTAGGGAACTGTCCTCACGTGTAGAGGAACAAAAAGTGTTACATGACCGTAGGTCCAAAAACGCACCGTTTCTGCGCTACAGTTGGCATTACATGAAGTATGGTTGACAGCACGCGGGTAGGATCATGTTGGTGTGTCACAGTTGTTCCTACTGTACGTGTGTTAGTGGCGTAGTGTGTGGCATAGTATAGGTGATTCGGAATAAAGTGAGCACTCAAAAAAGCCCTGATTAATTTCTATTTTCTGCCAGTTTGTATCTTTCCGCTACATGTAAACATCAACATTGCCACGTGCTTTTATTTACATAGTCTTGTACAATGTTTACATTTACGTTACAGTGCTCCGACAAATGTTATCTACAATATGTACTCATTAAATGCACGGGTGTTAAATATGTGCTATGGTCAGTAATAATCTTAGTTATAAATACCTGCGAGTAAACGTCTTATAACACTGGTTTCTCTGCGTCTACTCTAACGGCGCTATTACCGTTACGATTCTCGTAAATGCATGCACAGTATATTCGAACTTTTAAATCAAAACCGCCACTAAAAACACACACGACACACGCAACTCAAGAATTCAAGCATACTGTAATGAACGACGACGACGCACGTAAAGAGAAACAATAAATAACGTATTTTTTTAATGTGTGAAACAGGGAAAAAATGCTGTTTCTATTTCCAGATACTCAGGCTGGCGATCATAAAACATAACAACTTACATTACTAATGACTTCACATAATTTAGCAATGATATTCATGAACAGTCACTTCTAATACTTTTAGAATTTAGATGTGTTTATCAAAAACCGATATTCATTACATAACGGACAAACAAACTGAATGACGCAATTCGCTTTCAAGCGGCGAAAACCTAACTCTGGTGCCATCTGTCGGTGAAATTTTAAACTACCTCTGTGGCGCGAAGAGTTAGTGGCGTGAGCCAACGACAATCGACTCGGTTGCGTCGCTTTGTGCTACCGCTAATTAAGTGAAATTGTACAGTCAGTAGGTATGTCAGTCAGTAAGAACTTAAATAAATATTTTAAAGTATATTAAATACAGAGAGGTCGTTTGCAATTGATGTCGTTTCACTAATGCTGTATTCAAATAAGAAAATACACGGAACTACATGCAGTTCTTCGCTACCAACCATACAAACAATAATGTAACTGTTGTTAATGTTGGCTTATATGCAGTAACGGCTAGTG
This sequence comes from Medauroidea extradentata, assembly GCA_003012365.1. Lineage (NCBI taxonomy): Eukaryota > Metazoa > Arthropoda > Insecta > Phasmatodea > Phasmatidae > Medauroidea > Medauroidea extradentata. Next base: position 7,325 of record PNEQ01042765.1, on the reverse strand, counting down.
ATTTTTTTCAAAGGTTAAATCTTTAGTGCTCACTTTATTCCGAATGGCCTATAACATGATATGTACTGCTGTAACGATGCCCCACAGCAGTCTAAAAAATTGACTGCACCATTTACCTGGTTACTTCTTACCAGTACCTTTTAAGTGTTCTTAAAAGAACAGCAGGTCATTATATGTTTCGCAACAGATAACTGCTGCCCGGAAAAGGATACCGGTGTATTATTGGCGCAGTATCTTCTTGCCAATATTTTTGAGTGACCGTAAAATAAGCGGGCCGTTGTATTGTTCACACTTATCTGCTATCTGAAAAAGGACACAGCATTGTAACATTCTTGGTTTCTGCTTACAAATTTCTTTTAGTGCCCATAACACTGGACTGGTATATTTTTCGTGACGAATAACTGCTGTACCTGTGTCATTAATGGGGCGGAATATACTTGCAGATATATTAGTTTTCTTGAAAAAGACAATAAATCGATTTTTGCAACAGATAACCATTCGCTGAAAACAATACACTGAGACATTAATTGCACGGTATCTTTTTGTCGATATCTTGTCAGTATCCTCAAAAGGCAGAGGGTCGATATTCTTTTTGCTGTCGGATATAGCACACTTTTTCGCTGAGGGTTCAGAATTCAATCTGACAGTTGACCATTGCCATTTTCACGACAGATAGTCACTGCCTGAAAAATGTCCCTGCGCTCCTGTTGATGTCCTGTAAGTGTCCTTATTAAGACAGAGAGCCGGTGTCCGTTCGCGACAGAAGACCGGTGTATGCTGAAAGTCACCACGCCACTGACGTCCCAGATTATTTTTATTGTTGTCTTTTAAATGTCTTAAAAAGACAATGGTTCGATGTCTTTTTCGTGAGGGCTAATGTTCAGCTATCAGAAAAAAATATATTTTACCGTTTACTGCCTGCTGTCTTTTATCATGTTGTAGACACTTGACGACCGCTCGGACAGCGGACGGATGTCTTGCCGACAGTTTGTATTTTCTGGGTCTACTATCAATGTTAGTATTTAATGTTTTAGGTTTTTCTATCAATATTATGTTTCACAGTCGCTAGAGGCTAGCATGCACATGATGTACTTATTTCAAGTATTAAAACTAATTGAAGACGGGGCGAAAACAAGGAATGTTGCCACATACCTTAGAAGGGAGCGTAGTACTGCACAGAAGACTAACATGCTAGCCTAGGACTATGTAAATAAAAGTTTGTAATTCATAGTTCTTGTAACGAGGAAAAAGATTTCTCAAATTGCTTTAGAAGTTTATTCATCATTTTCCTAGGTCTTGCGAATCTTGGGTACCCGTATTTTCGCCTAAAATGTTTTGCCTAATCGTAGGCAAAATGACTTTAGGCGCTATGCCGTTAGGCAAAATTATTTTTACGCAAAAATATATTAGGCTGAACGACTTTAGGCGAAATTTCTTTAGGCAAAAAGATTTTAGACAAAACTATTTTAGCAAAATTAATTTAGGCAAAACGACTTTAGGCAAAACAACTTTAGGCCAAAAGACTTTTTCGCGAGTTAAGCGAGATGCTAGTATTTTAAGAAAAACATTTAAGGCAAAACGATTTTAGGCAAAACTATTTTATGCAAAACGACTTTATCGATATTTTAGCGAAGCGATGACATTTTATGAAACAGATTTTAGGCTGAACGACTTTAGGCAAAACGAATTTAGGCAAACTATTTTAAACAAAAGTATTTTAGGCGAAACTTATTTAGACAAAACAACTTTAGGCCAAATTATTTTAAGCGAAAATACTTTAGGCAAAACGATTTTAGGCGAAAATACTTTACGAGAAACGATTTATGGACTAAACCACAATTGCTGCTTCATGTGACAAACTAAAAAATATTTTTACACACTACCTTGTTCGTATTTCCCTCATAGATGGCACCACCATTTCAATACCTCGAAAGACTAGAACGTGGACACCTAGTTCAATCTATCATTAACAGATGGCGTTGCAGTTCGGATAGCTGGCAATCTCATACACTGTAAATAGTTCACCAAAGTTCCGGCAGGCGACGTTACCGTCGCTCAACCAGCGCGGAGGGTGGGGAAGGGACATGCCATCCCACTAAGTTGACCCTGGCCAGTGCAAACTGATTGGTTGCCAAGAAACAGATGTTAAAGAACAGGTACCAAACTCGTCTGGAGGCCAATTTTCAAACAAAGAATGTTGCTCTATGATTGGCTGAGATGTTCGGCCAATTGCTTGCAAGCATCCTTCTGATTGGCAGGTGTTGGCAGCCAATCCTGGCGAGCCTGTACTCGGATCCCTTGAGTTGCTAGGTTTTTTTTTGCTGTCCATGAAGAGAGGAGACCATATTTTATTATATTTTTAGCCATCTTCCCTGTTCATGTTGTTGGGGTGTTTTAATATTTCCATGGCTTCTCTGATGGTCCTCAACCTGTAATTCCCCATGTTGGCTGTTGTGCTGAAACTGTTAAATTCAGTGGTATGTCTGGTGTGCATAGAGTGTTGTGCTATGACTGACTGCTGGTTTTCATAGTTGTAGGCTCGTGTATGTTCTTTTATTCTGGTGGTGATTTTCCTCCCTGTTTGGCCTATGTAGTCTTAACCACATGAGCAGGGAACTTTGCAGACACCAGCCTGCTCTTCGGCTGGAGTTTTGTGTTTGATCGATCCTAGTATGCTGCTGATTTTGTTCATGGGCTTCGTTACTGTTCATATCACATGTTTTCTAAGAAGGTGGGCCAGTTCATCAGTAGTGGCTTTAATGTAGGGCAATATGGCAACATGGTTTAGTTTTTCCTTATCCTTTTTTGAATCAGCCTTGATGGTCTGCTTTATCTCGCGCCTGGTGTAACCATTGACTTCTAGCACAGTAGTCAGGTGTTTGAACTTCTTTCCCAGGTGTTGCTCTTTACAGATGTTTTTTGCCCTAAATATAAGTGTATTGAGCACAGCCCATTTCTGGCATGGAGGATGGTGAGAATCAGCTTGTAAGCATCTCACTGTGTGTGTGTGGATTTTCTGTAGATTTTGTGGCCTAAGTGTTTTCGCGCTTCCTGTAGACTAAAACATCCAGGAAGGGAAATTGGCCATCCTTTTTCATCTCCATGGTGATCTGAATGTTGCAATGGATGTTTTTGAGGTGACCAAGAAATTTCTCCAGCTTCTCATCTTCATTTTTCCAAACTACGAATGTATGTTGTACATATCGGAACCAGCGTTACGGTTTGTCAGGGCTGGCATCGATGGCTCTTTGCTCAAAGTTGGCCATAAAGATATTCGCCAGCAAAGGTGAGTGTGGTGACATCATAGCAGCAATCTCGTTTTGCACATAGCATTTCCCTCAAAATGTGAAAAATTTTGATGCGACACAGTGTTCTGTGAGCTTCACCAGTTCGTGGTTGCAGTGGTCCTCCCTAAGCTGGTCGAGTATGATCTGGAGAGCTTCTTGGACTGGTACTTTCGTGAAAAGCGACACTATATCAAAACTGATATGATGTCTTCTTTTTGAAACATGATACTTTTCAGTTTCTCCACGAAATATGTAGAGATTTTGTATATGGGATGCAGGTGTTGGAATGGATGAATATTGCTAGCAGCACTGCGTGCATACCATCGAGTGAGCCTACATAATCTCTGGGATAGGATATATCAGACACGACGTGGTCTGGATGTTAATGCTACGGATCTTATGGACCTACACTTGCACCTGTCGTATCTTAAATCTCATTTTTCTTTACTTCTGGAACATTGTTGACAGAGCCTCAGCATCCAAAGCCTTTTCGGTTTCTGTCCACACATGAGAAGTGATCGATAAATGGATGCAAGTTCCTTAAATTCGTGAAACACTTACACCTAGCGAGTAACTTTAAGTCCTCTGAGACAAGGTCATGTTGAACAATCTGAATCGGAAACATAAATGATGCCTTGAATTCTTCAGCACTCAACCTCTTCAATTACCAATGATACTGTTTCATAAATGTAGATCTAAGCATATATGTTGTTACCTATTTGAGTTTGATAATGACAAAAATCTTTCTATTAACACTAACAAAGTACCATCACATTCTTGAACTACTAGAATTTGTATCTCACAGACCAGTTGTTTGGATCATATTCACAGGCCATCCTTCTTCAGAGCTAGTTAAATTATAAGTGCCGCAGAACCAAGCAGGACTACTCCCCAATTTGTCCGAAAGTTCACAACACGATGCTAGGTCTGTTAGGTAACAAACTGACGAGACATAGCACAATGATAATGGTGGCAAAATTAACAGGATCTCAGTGGCTCGATCTGCGACACATGGTTTGAATCTGAGTGGTGGTGATCTCAGTCAGGACAGAAAAGTCGATGCGTCTGACCACATGTAGACGACCAAAGGATGAACCTTACCACAAGACATCTCGCTCAACTATTCCATAATCTTTCTTGGTAGGAGTAAGGCACCTGACAGTTCAAACCTCATAACTGAGTGTATTTTCAGCGAAGCAGCCTTGGACTTAGCTAAGGCCAGGAAACTTTAGACGACTCCTATTTTATAGACAATGCGAACGGGAAACTACAGCAACATATGTGCAGTGGTGTCGCAAAATTCACGAAATTCAACTCTCTCTGTGTTATCCTAGTCAGTGTAGTGCGAAATTCTACCTCAGCTAGAGCTCCATGTGTCCCTTTGAAATGTTGCTACTGTTGACCAATGTGTATGGGAACCAGTTTACCCCAATCTAAACCAAGGGTAAATGTGGGAGAGAGACACCAGTCTGTCTGATTAGCAAATGTGTCACCATATGCATGGTCTATCAGCGTGTGTTCCTACTAGTTAGTACTCAACAAGCCAGGCGACATTGAGAACAAGTTTTGTGTTGGTTTGGTAACTTCGCTCCAAAAGAGATAAGAAAAAAGTTTACATTTATGGTGTTATAATATTGTGTGCATGCTGGATGTATGTTTCGTCCACAATTCAGTTAAATCCTTTGTTTGGAAAAGGTGAGGTGAAACTATATTCACTGCACTCTAGACACATAATTTAAATTCGCATGGGACATTTCACCGACACGAAAGGACAGATGTCACATTCAACTATGGGAGAGATACCATGAACATATGCTAGGCTATTGTATAGTTTTTAATGGGTAATAGATATATAAACGTAAAATTCGTGTTGTTTGTTGCCGACAGTCCAGACTCCACTGCCCTATACAGACCCGAGAGAAATGGGTGATTCCATTCGTTTCTGCTCACTATAAGACGTTTTTAACTGTGGAATAAGGTCGAAGTAGATTGGTCAAAATGCTGTTGTGTTTTGTATTATTGGCCAGCAGAGGTCTCCAGAGCGAGCCACAAGCTATCACGCCAATGACATAGGTCAAACTAATGCACAGTAGCTTGCAGCCTAGTCTACCGCAAGAAAAAAACACGAATTTCGCATGTTCCTAGTAATAGAAGACTAACATGAGAACTGTGTTATTTATCAGCGTTGTGAACACTTTCTTCGTATTGATTTGATGACAGGTGTGAGAGTTGTTTCCTTTAGCCTCTGGGATAAAGACTAGCCTGGTTAAAAGAATAGCCCGAGAAATTCTCTTATTTATCTGCACTGCTTCGAATGGTAATTATCACAATTGGCGGACGTTTGCTTAACCAAGCTACTTATCTTTGTTGCGTTTGCAATTTCATCGTGTTGTTCGAGGACCCAAATTGCTAGTGGTAAAAAGAGGTAAGAGAAAAAGAAATTGAGACAAATGATGTGTGTCGAAAGGATTAAAGTTGTGCACATAGACGAAGAAGTCGTGATTGAATTTTTTTTCAAGCCTCTTGAAACATTTTCCAAACAAGACGTTTATTGAATGATACACTAACAGAACAGAAAAATCTCTGTTTTTCAGGTGACAGTGCTGATTGGAAAGGCACGAACGAAAGCAGCATCAAATAAGTTGCTTGTTTTCTTGCTACAAATATATCTCTGTTTAACCTAAAAGCATAACCAAATCACTTTCCAGCGTTTCTGATATTTCGAATTCTGATAATCTTAACCACCGGGAGTAGAGTTCTGAAAATGAAAATGAGGTCTTAAACTCAGAAACAGTTACTAGGAGCAGAAAATGTGGTTGCGGACACATTTGTGAAACCAACAAATGAGCCTAGGCCTAAATATTTGGATAGGCATGGAGAAGTTTCATCTACATTTTCCTGTCTTTCAGTATTCCTACGTAAGTCCAACAAATCGGATACAACTTCAACCGCTGCAGTAAACAGAATCCCCTCACTGGACGTATCACCAACTCTGACTCTGCGACAGTAAAATAATCAGAGACAAAAATTCTAAATTGATAATGCAAACGCCGATGAAGCATTTGATGGAATTGGATATAATACATAAAATTCCTCAAATATGGGACGAAAATGCTCAAGCGATGTGCAGAACATATTTCTAGCGAAGAAAGAAAAACAAAATGGCTGCAAAAACTAATATAGGAAAGTCATTAAGGAAAAGGAATGCTCTCTAGATGAAGAGAAAAAAGTTCTCGCATTAAGCATGAGTGGCTCAGATAAAAAGGAAACTTTATTTGCTGTGAAAACCATTTTCAAACAAAAGATAAGATAGATTGGAGTCAGGGCGTTTCATGCAAAAAATTGTTTCACAAACGTGCAATTTATATGATTCCCAGCCAGGAAGCAATGTGCCAAAAAATGAAGCTGCAATACAACAGACATATTTAAAACTTTTAATTCTGTCTTATGGTTAACGGGTTAATTGAGTAAATGGTTTCTACAAGACTGGTTTGTTATAGTATACTCCATTTGTAGTAAAAATTTCACAGTGGAGCATCTCCCACAGAGGGTTGGGCACATCACCCATAGCAGGTGATATATGGCCAAGTATATATGTTTATGTTTATATAATTACTGTATTACTTTTTTAAGATGCTTAATATGGTGCTGAATACCGTACCTTTAATTTTTAAAGAATTTTGAAGGTATTAAAATTAGATAATCCCTTTAGTTAGTGTGTGATTTTGTATCCCACATATTTACCATCTGCAAAAAAAAAGTTTGCCCACACGAAAAATGAGGGTACCAAACCATTTGTGTCGTAAATATGTGCAATATAGTTTTCATAATGTAAACCTTAAATATTGTTACAAGTTTGAGAGCACAAACTTTATATGTGGGCAATTCCCATGAGTTCTTTGGGATAGAGGTCTTATAATTACAAATAAAAGAGTTAAATTAAGTACTGGATTTAATAGCTCACAAAGCTACGAAATACACAAAACAGTAATCAACTAGAACTCTCACAACACAATTAGTTATGCACACAATTACTCC